>WEIU01002592.1:407303-470649 GCA_013389925.1 Aegithalos caudatus | reverse complement strand
TCCTCGCCGGCCCGGTGCAGAGCCGGCTGGGGCGGCAAACGGGAGCTGCGAGTGCTCGCCCCGCTCCGGGGGCTTGATGGAGTTGGTGAAGTTGGTGCTGGGATGGGTTTTTCAGAGGGAGCTGCGGCCGCTGGCGAAGTTGCTGGTGAAGGGCTCGCACTGTCAGAGCTGCCTTTGGGTATTTTGCTCTCGTCGTCTTCCTCGTCTGCCGAGTAGAAACGGGGGGATTAAAATCCTGCGTGCTGCGTCTCAGCGAATGGGAAGGCAAAGGTTGGGCAGGCAGTGACCTCGGCTGGGGCAGAGGGGACCACTCTTGGTAGAAGCTGTGAAATGTGGTGGGGAGCGGGGAACTTGCCTCACGGACTGCTGGAGAATAGCAGCTTTCCCGAGCCTGGAGCTAGGGGTTTAACTGGGACTGGATTCACCTCTTAACGGGGGGAGGGAAACACAAGGTGCACGCTTATAAGGACCTCCAGAAGCTAATTTTTCTGTTTTCTTCTGGGTCTTTTTTTGCTTAGCCTTACGTGTTCAAGTTTGTAACTGTCTCGGGAAATTTATTCACAGGCTAATTTTATTCCAGTATGCTGGAAAAGTTGCATATCACCCCTGACACATTCAGCTATTCAGCTCTTACGCGTTCCTCCCTGTAGTAGACTCAGCCCAGTAGTTGCTTCCTTTTCAGTGAGCAACGGGATGAAGGAACGTGCCTCTGTCATTATCAGTGGTGAGCCTTGCAGCCTGGGGTTTCAGAATAGCTCAGCACCATCTGCATGTAGCTAAATGCCTCTTCCTGGGTGTCACTGCACAGTCCAGGCTGCTCCTGGGGATTCTGCGTGCCATGGGCACACATGCAGATAGCTGAAGTATTCTCTGCAGCATTGAAAAGGCTTTTTAGCAACTACTGTGAGCTGGTAACTGTCAGAAGGAGGTATTAGGGTATTAGGTTAGGGATAACGGGTGTTGGCAAAATAAGTTGTTGGATCTATAGGTTTACGTGATTTCGTGATCTGTTTTCATCACCTTTTTCTTTTTTCCCTTCTGCTTTTTCTTTTTCAGGGTGATCTTGAGTTCTTCTTAACTTGCTAGTGCTCAGCCTCCTCATGCCTCCATCTCCTTTAGACGACAGGGTAGTAGTGGCACTTTCGAGGCCAGTGAGACCTCAGGATCTCAACCTGTGTTTAGACTCCAGCTTCCTTGAACCTGCCTCTTCTGCCGGTGAGAGCCACTCCAGTCTGCTTGGCGCAGCTGTCGTGTCCCTAAAGACTGCTAATCTCACGTATATGCCCTCATCCAACGGCTCTGCACGCTCCCTGAGTTGTGGATGCAGCAGTGCCAGTTGCTGCACTGTGGCAACGTACGACAAGGACACTCAGGCCCAAACTCAAGCGAGCAGCAGCAGCGCCCACGCCGGAGCCTCCCCCGCCTGCCCTGCCAACCAAATGGTCAACAGCAATGAGAGCGCCGGCAGCCTGAGCCCGCTGGGCGGAGTGGGGAGCCCCGTCTCGGGGAGCGCCAAGCAGCTCGCCAGCATCAAGATCATCTACCCCAATGACCTGGCCAAGAAGATGACCAAATGCAGCAAGAGCCACCAACAGAACCAAGGGCCTGTCATCATCGACTGCAGGCCCTTCATGGAGTATAATAAGAGCCACATTCAAGGGGCTGTCCACATTAACTGTTCTGACAAGATCAGCCGGAGAAGGCTCCAGCAGGGCAAGATCACCGTCTTGGACTTGATCTCCTGCCGGGAAGGCAAGGACTCCTTCAAGAGAATCTTTTCCAAAGAAATTGTAGTTTATGACGAGAATACCAATGAGCCAAGCAGAGTGATGCCTTCCCAGCCGCTCCACATAGTGCTGGAGTCACTCAAGCGAGAAGGCAAGGAGCCCCTAGTCCTAAAAGGTAATCCTTGTTGCCCAGACACAGTGTGTTGGTTGGCTTTGCAGTGTGTGCTCTCTGCCGTCGGCCTCGCTGATGGCTGGACCTTGAAAGCATCTGTTTATCTCTGGGAAAGCCTGTGTGCTTCAAGTCACCAGTGGCAAAGCAGATGCCTTCCATGGACAAATCATGGAGCTGGTAGCAGGGAGATGCTTGCTTTCCTCTGAATGTTGTCCTTGAGTAGCAGGAGGGGTGAGAAGTGGAAGGAGGAGGAAATGTGCTTCCTGGTGTCTGTGTGTGCAGACAAAGAATTTCCACCAGCGCTTATTCTGAGTATTTATAGCCCAAGGAGCAGAGGTCCAGGAGGGGATACTTCTCCTTTAGCTTGTCAGACTGACCTTTACTTAGCAGCCTTATTTAGCCCATGTAAAACTGGACTCATAGGTGCTGGAGGTGGGCAGTGGGAGAGTAGGAGGAGGAGGGAGGAAAGACACCGGAGGTCACTTGGTCTGAGGCATTGTGTCATGGACCAGTCAGCAAAACCTAAGGGGCAATCAAGCCTTATTTTGGTGATATGGGGTCAGAATAATGGACAGAGGGAGATTATTTGTTTAGAAAGTGATCTGAAAGTGTTGTGTTTCTGTGTATGAGTGATTATGTGTGTATATGGCTTTCCTGCAAAGTCTCCTGCTTTAATACAGAATTTGGTTTATTCCTTAGTGCTTTGGTGGAGATGAGCCCCACCAATTAAGGCATCATCCAAGGATACTTCCCTTTCTTCACTTTATTCTCAAGATCCTATTTATAACAACTCTGACCTCTAGATTAAATTTCCTTTCCCCTGGGTGTTTATGCCATTTGGAGGCATGGTTGGCAGAGACTGGCTGTGGCAGTGGGAAACTATGGAAGGATTTGCTGTTAGCTCATACTGTATGTATTTAATTTGCTTAATTTTTCTCTGCAGCTTGCTACTTCCAACCTGCACGGTGTGACAGGAGAATGGAGTGGGCTGGTACTTTATCCCTTTTCCTCAGCTGAGTTTCATGGCTTTGTAGGACCTAAGGGTCCTGTGAGATTCGCTTCTATGCGTGTATCTTGTGGAAGCTTAAAATTGCTGAACTGTCTCCTTGCTCCCAGCAAGAGTGTGGTCATGCTGGGTTTGTTTTGATACTTGCTACAGGATCCCAGTATGCTTTTATTGTGTATTGAGTCTGTGGGGTCATGATGATGCCCTTCATCTGTGGGAGAGGGAGATGAGGTGCTTGGCAGAGCAAGGCTGCCACTGGAGTCCTGCCTGTCTGGTGGTAATCCTTCTGTTGTATGGCCTCTGCAGCTGGATATGTGGTTGTAGTCTGCAAGCCTTCCTATCCTTAGAAAAGTGGTGTGCTGAAGGCGTTCTCTGTGTTCCTCTGAAAACACTGTAGCTTCTCTGAACCTCACACTGGTACTTTTTCAGTACCTGGAGTGAGAAGGTGGCTGGGATGAAGCTGCAAGTAGATTTTCAGTACCTGGACTGAGAAGGTGGCTGGGATGAAGCTGCAGGTAGTTTTTCAGTACCTGGAGTGAGAAGGTGGCTGGGATGGAGCTGCAGAGCAGTAATTGGGCAGCACTTAGCTGTTGTCCCCGTGGGCAGGTTGTGGCAGCCCCTTCTGCCACCTTCCAGCTCTGTGTGCTGCTCTGGGTTTAACCAGGTGCTCCTGGGAGTCCTCGGGGCGTTTTTGGTTTTCAGACACTAAGAAATGTTACCTCAAAGCCCTGCTTAGGAGAAATCCCCTCCCCAAATTGGCCTGTTAACAGATCTGAACGTGTGCCAGAATACAGAAAGCCCAAATCCTTTTCTTTTGGATACAGTGATGAGCTGGGCTGGAGCAGACCTCACCTCGGGGAGCCTGTATTGAGGAGCTCCCCCCATCACCGCAACTCACCTCCCGTTCTTTCAAGTGGGGCTCCGGCTGGGGTCAGATGGAGTTGAGCATGGGATAAAGCAGCATTTAGGAAGGCTGTGGATAAGTTTCCGAGCTGGGGGCGTGACGCTGGAAGCACTCGTTAATTAGTTTCACTTGACAGCGTTTTTTCCATCGTGCTTCAGCAGCCCCGGAGCTGGCGCATCCCCGGGTTCAGGCTCTAAAACGAAAGCGGGGCCGGCCGGGGAGCCCCCTTTGCCCGGGTTTGTTACTTGGAGCGATTTCCCTCGCTCTCCGCCGCCCGGCCCTAATTTATCGCGGGCCCATCTGATCCCCCGTGTGTTGTGTTTGCAAACACTGGTTGCTAGCCGGGCTGTCCAAGTTCCCGTCCCCCCGATGCGGTGCCACCTTCTCCATGTTTGGTGCTGCCTGTCAGCCCGCGGCCCCGCTGCCGCTTTGGTGGCAGGCGGGCACGTCCCGGGCTCCATCCCATCCCATCGCCGAGGCCGGGCTTGGGTTACAGCCCTGCCTGACAGCGCCTGGCCCCGCGGGTTTGAGGCGCCCCAGGCTTTGGAAGCGGCGCAGGAACCCTGCGCTGTTTTCCAAGGCCGGGCCGTGATCTATAGATAAATGTATCTACGGTGCACCTTATTAGGAGCGAGTTAAAAAGAGGTGGTCTGGTTTATTTTTAATGTAGCAGACCAATGTATAAACCAGCGCTGTGACAAGAGAGGGTTTCGTGTAGGCTGTGGCATGGAGGATTTTAAGACCTCTGTTCCTTTCTATCCATGCGTCTCCTTGCCGCTTCCTTGAACATTTTTTTGGTCATGAACATAACATACGCATAATTTTGATTTAAGCTCTTTAGAAGAAAGATTTGCTTATTTCTTTTGCCACAAGGCACAGCAATGCTTGAGACAGTCATAAAACTCTGTTTTTACAAAAAATAAACCCTTAAGAATTCTGTATTTCACAGTCCTGCTACACGGGCTGTAGCAGGCTGAGCTGTCAGGATTGAACTGCTGCTCAGTCTGTTTATAAACAAAACAGGAAGAAGTCATATTTCCCCCAACACCCCTTGACCATGGTAATCCATGTTTGCAGAAGCCTAAAGGCCTCACTTTTTATGGATGCTTTTTTTTTTTTTTTTAATTTATATTTTTTTCCTTAGTATTGGAAGAGAGAAGAAGCAAAACTGGTGATATGAGCCCAGTGTCTCTTCTGCTTGAGGTTAGTGTCAAAGCTGAATTTGGGGAGGGAGAGAGCGTGGTGCTGTGACTCTGGGCTGGGTCAGCAGCCCTGGCCTTCCTTGGAAGGGTTGTACCCCTTCCCCACTGCAAACCCAGCAGTGAGGGGTCTCTGCCTTCCCGAGCACCTCAGCTCATAGCAAAGTGGTCTGGAGTCTTGGGAGACATTTGTGCTTGAGTTTGCTACTGGGACCTAAAAATGGAAAGTGGGAAATTCATTTGCATTCAGATGAAAAGTACTCTTTTTCCCTGACTAAGAAATTTAGACTTGAAGTTCAGCTTTTTTTCCTTTTTTATTTTTTTCCCCCGCAAGCTAAATTAAATCTACAAAGGAAACAAAAATGAAAAATTGAAGCATCTGTGTTAGCACATCTTGACAGCTTTTAACACAAGAGGAGTTGCCTTTGTCTCCCTGACCAGGGTCTAGTGTCATTGTCTCCTTCCTGCTGTTTCTTCCTCTTCCTTCAAGACCCAGCAGTGGGAGCCTTGTGAACCTGCTTAAGTCTTGTATTTAGTTTATAAAGACTTCTGTGTTTGACTTCAAGGAAGAAATGAAATTCAAAAGCAGAGGTGAAAAATATGATTTGGATTTTTTTTTTTTTTTTTTTTAATTCCCACTATATGCTGTAAACTTATGCCTGGACTTCTGCAGGGGAGATGGGGAGGAACCAGCTGGTTCCTCCACAAAAACTGGTTCCTTCTCTGTCCTTGTTCACAGTCTGAGGAGCTTATTTATGCTCTAGCTTTCAGTCTTCTCTCTGCTCATCTGATGGGGAAATAAATGAAGTGAGTTGCTCTCATTATAGTGGGGAGTGTAAGATCTGCCAACAAACCACTTCATGCTTTCTGCCATGGTCTAAGAATAGTTTCAGATCTCTTACCACACTAGAGTCACATATCAGCAAAGCTGAAACAACTACAGGAGGATTGATATGCTTACAATATGAATAATTACTTGTTTTATGTTCTCCTGTATTCATGTAAATACTGTGATCAGCTGCCTTTGAAATACCTGACCTGGTCATAATCTGTATAAATACATTAATTATTACTGTCATTAATTATACAATTTAACAGTGTCAGTGTTGCTTTAAACCCTAATTGGATTACACTGCACAAGTCTATTTGAAAGTAAAACTTGATGTAATGGTCAACAAATCCAGCTGACCAACAAAACATGTGCCTGGCACTTATTTCCACCAGAGATCTCCACTGAATAAGTATTAGGTCATGGTTGTAATAGGGTTGTAATAGGGAAATGTGTAGTTTTAAATACACTGGATGTTTCACATGCGTTACTTAACATTTAAAAATAAAGTGTGCTCCCTCTGTGTTGCAGAGGAAAACTGGCCCCATCAGTCACTGGGGGAAAAAGCTTCTGCTGGCTCTGTCAGGGCTGAGGTTTCACCTTCAGTGTTCAGATTCTGATTGCTGGTGCTTAAAGTATCTTTCTACTGGAGTAAATAATCTTGGCCATCACACGAGAAAATTGTGTTGCGACCTTTTGCATATAGATAAATTGGGACAAGAGTGTGGCTGGAGACCACAGTCTTAACCATATTGTGGGGGCATACTTCTGCAGATGAGAGGTACCTCTAAGCTTTGTCTATCCAACAGTAATGGTAAGTGTGGCATTTTCTCCCAGATTATGGCATCTGAGAGTTTGCTGTGCTGGCTTGCATGGTGCCTTTCACATTTTAACTGTCCTTGGGAAGAAAGCAATGACACTGCATTGGAAAGGGAGGAATAAAAAGGAGATCTTTCCCCCCCTGTTTTTGGCTCCCCAGTTTCTTATACCCTTGGAATTAAGAACTAAGGGTTAAGAAACAATCTGTTACATTAGGCAAGCCTCTCTGATACTTGTAACGAAAGATCTTGTTCCAGTTTACACAAAACTGGGGTAACATTCCCTATGATGATCCTGGTAGGTAGATGTTGGGTTATAATTAGCTGAATGCCTCATGTGCTGACCTTACCCTTGCCCTGCCAGAGGTGAGAAATTCTGCTACTGAAATCTTTCTAGGACAGTGTGCTCGTCTGTCTTCTGGCTTTTTATTCTTGATGTGAGCACAAGCTTTTGGAGAGGCTCAGGGTAGAAGGGTAGCTGTGTTTGAGGCTTTTAAGATGTCTGCATCTTAACTAGTACAGATGGAGTAGTTTTAAAAAAAATTCTTTAGAGCTATACATGGGTGGTTTCCTTCCAAAGCAATGTCCAAAGTTTTTACTACGCTCATGAGCACAGAAGTTTTTAGTGAGATTGCCTTGGCTTTAAGATGCATTTGAAGTGGAGGCTCATCCCTTGTCTTTAGGCTATGACTCTTTACTCTGTGAAAAGCCCCATTATAGTGAGGGGTTGTTATTTATGCAAGCAACTCAAAAGTGAAGAAATGCCATAAATATGAGCAGTGTGCACACACCTCAATGTTTCCCTGTTTTGCAATTTCACCAGCCAGCCAGGAGGGAAACACCTCTCAAATATTCAGCATCAGCTTGCAGGGCTGTAGAAGTCATGCTGTTTAAAGAAGTAGATTGTGGTAGTCTGAAGATAACCTAATGCATTGTCCCTCTGTGTGTGAGATAAGATTATGTGTAGTGCTTTGGCCTTGTTGGGAAGTCCCTGGTGGGCCTGGGAGAGTGCTGGCTACAGAAATCACAAGGCTGACCTGAATTACTATGAGCAGTTGTTTTTCTGAAGAGTTGATTCTAAGTTCTTACCTGAATCTATCTTTTGCAGTTTTTTAAACACCTCTGTACTGTAAAAGTTAATTTGTTGCTATCACAAAAACGTTTGGTAAGACGGGGCTTAAAGAAGAGCAGTGTAAATATCAGGGATGTCAGCTTTCCCTGCCTTGCCTAAAAGTAAAGGCTGCAAAGAGTCCAGTTGAGAGGAGACTGCATCAAGGTGATGTCTGGATCATTGCATTGGCTTCAGCTTCCTCTGGCAGGCCTTTCACCTGCTCCTGATCCATTGAATGTTGGGGGTTGTGGGAAAGCTGAAATGTGCACTGGTGCCCTTGGTCAGGACACCCTGTGAGGAGGCAGAGTGGGGACTGCTGTGGGCAGGAGGGATTCAGGGGCCATGTTTCTGGAAACTCCAAGGGTGCTCGTGGTCTCTGCACCATGTGTTGATGAATGCTCTGTGGTTCAGTAGTGAAGCTTGGGGGTTTTGTTGTTTCATTTTGTTTATAAACACCTTGACTTTTTAGTGCAGGAAACTCTTTGCTTCAGTTACTATCTATGGTGGAGGCACCTCACATCCGGGAGCGCTCTGAAGTTGTTTTTGGTGTGTCCTCTGCTGCTTAGAAAGATGTTGATTCCCCAGATGCCTGTGTCCCACCAGGAGGGGGTCTCTGACCTAGTTTTGGAGCAGCATTTTGGGGCTAGAAGGAAGGGGGGAGAGATGGAGAAGCAAGTCAGCCCACCATGTGGTGCAAAAAGGGAATAACTGGACTAGAGGGATAAATCTGGGCCTAGGTAGCAGGGCAGTCTCGTCACCAGGGGAGCTCTGACTAAGCCCACACGACAGACTTGCCATGAGCCATGGAGAAGTTATTTTCGTCTGATTTTTTTTTTTTTTTTTTCTTTCCTTTGCACCCTTGGTAACACTGAACTTCTCTCTCTTGCTGCCATTGGTGTGAAGTGTGTTTGACCCCAGCTCCATCCACAGTCACAGTGGTGTCCTCAGACAACACAGCTGCCTGCTGCAGAAAGTGGGAGATGGATTTAGGAGCACCCTCTTCTCTTGACAGGACATTTTTGCTAAATTTTAGGCTCTGATTTGCCTCCAGGTGTTTTTTGTTTTTGCTTTAAAAAAGTCGAGGTTCATCTTCATGTATTTCTCTGCTTGGGTGAGGGAATTGCCTCCTTTTCAAAGGAATGCTCTGCTCCCAGTACAGAGAGCGAGATCCAGAAGGGACACAAGCTTCTGATCTCCTGCACTTGGTTTCAGTGAGCCTGTCCCAGGAGAGTGCATGCAGAGAGACCCAAACTGGGAAGTCTACAGGGAGCAACTGGGACCTTGTAGGTCTGGGTGCCACCTGGTCCCTCTGACTTGAAGGAGTGAGCTTCTGATTGCTGCTGCCCCAGCAGTGCCACCCTTTTCTAGCTCAGCTACACCCACAGCTCCTGCAGTGGGAGCTGCTGCACTGGGCTGTCCCCACTGGAGGGTCTGGGGATGGTGGGATTGGAGGGAGCTGTAAATCTGTCATTACTGCTGCTGGAGGGACAGGAATGCTCCTGCTGGGTTGGAGGGCTTGGGAGCCACTGCTCCTGCCAGGGTTAAATGCTGCTTTGTGTGCATGCAACACCCTGTATCCAGGATCAGGGCTCTGAAGGAGTAGGTTGGAAAAAATAAATTAAGAGAATAATAGAAATGTGAACACATTGGCTCCGACTCTTTTACTATGCCCTAGCTTTAAAAAGTCTACAGCATGCCTGGATAAATTCCCACTTGATTCATTGCAACAGAGAAGAGCTGCTTCTAATTAAAGGTAATAAAAAGAAGAACAAATGTTACTCCTTGTCCACACATGAATTATCATATATTTTATTTTATGTTTTTTACAATGGCCTAAAGAGACTTGGAAAATAGAAGATAACTTGCAAGCTTCTGACATATCAGTCAAACTGGTTGTCTCCAGTTCATTATGCCAGAGTGTGATATTAAGCCTTATGTAAGCACTAATGTTTTAAAGCAAAAGCTGTTGTTGGAGCAGTTGACCTTCACTATGTTGGTGCTGGACTCTTTCTTCTTGTTCTCTGTTAAGGTAATGGGAATCTGTCTGTCCAGTTGATGACAGCTAAGAAGGAGATTTTTGCTACCACTTAAAATTTGCTGGCACGTTTTAGGTACAAAACCACTCTGATTGTTTAAAATGAAATTAATCTTAAATTCACAGTTGTTAGTCCAGCAAGGCAGAGCAACATCTCTGTTGAGGGATAACACAATTCCTATGTTTCCTGGGAAATATTAGTGTTAACTCACCCGTTGATACAAGGAGTTATTTTATTTGAACACAAGGGTTGATTTTTATCTTGCTGGAGGTATTCCTTGTTTTATTGCTTTCAGCTCTGGATTCTGTAAATGTCTTTTTTTCTTTCCCCTCTCCCTGCTTCCTTCTTGCCTTGACTCTAGAGAATATGGATGCAATTTGGTCAACTTTCTCTTTCTGTGTGGGGTTTTGGGGGGCTAGCCTTGGTTCCTTGACCATTTAGACTGGGATAAATGTACCAGCAGAACTGGCCCTGAAGCTTTTGTCAAAGTGGGGGCTGGAATGCACCATGCTGGTTCCAGTAGTCTGCTGCTTTTATTTTGGACTGTGTGGCACTAGGATATGTCAAGACACCATCCTTTGCTTTCTCTGTTTTTCCTTCATGTGCTTTGGAACACCTGGCTGGTAAATGTCAAATCAGTCCAGATATTGTTATTTCTAGATAAGAGGGTAGAAACTTTTCAGTCTAAAAAAGTTTAAATTCATCAGGAATGGATGGTACTCCCAAGTGGGGGTGTGGTACTATCAGCACCCTGTTTTTCTTTCATATTAATGTTCATGGTGCTGGTGTTCCTGATGTAGAGGAGCAGTGGTTTGGACTGGAAAAGGGCCTGTGCTATCTTCAGGAGAAACAAAGCAGCCTCTCCTCTCTCTTTAGAAAGAAGCTGTCCTGGAGAGGTTGCCCTTAAAAGGGGAAAGAGAATAAATGGATGGCTGAAGCATGAAAAAGTCAGTGTTCGCTAAAATGTGCAGATTAAACAGAAAGGTCCACTCCTACGCATCCAGGAATACGGATGTCTGACACAGTGCTGGGACCCTTCTCCTCAGACATGCTGAGCCACAGCTGCCCACATCCTGCTCCTGTGCTGGCTCTTTCCAGGCCACTTGCTTGAGAGGTGCATATGGTGATGGCCAGGGAGGGAACTGGTAATAGATTAAAAAATGAATGAAACTTGGTGTTTTGGCCAAATCTGCTCAGTTCTACCTCTATCTGGGAAAACAGACCCATAGATCTTTGTCAATATAAAACCATTTGTGGTATTTTATTGCATTAAAATAGTTTCTGTTCCCTCCCCCCTCACTTCTCCTGCCTCCTTTGTACATAGCTTTAGCATTTCTTGATGACCTTTTTGTTAATATGATTTCCAGTGGGAGCATTTCACAGTAGAAGTATGTATTCCTTCAGGGTTTATGCTGACATTTCCAATGATTATTTAATTGGACTTCATGTTAGCCTGCATCCCCATGGGAACACATACTTTTGCCATGAGAAGTTGTAATGGGACTAATTTTGAGTTTCTGCTATAAATGCTTGCCCTCCAGGGAGGGTAAGTCCACTCCTTGGTGGCTGCAGACTCGTCACCACAGTGTGTTTGGGATGTGGGGTCTCTTGCCTTATTCCTATTCACATTCTTGTATAGTTTAGTCCTTGTACCAAAATTCAGAGCAGGCCTTCTCCTCTTTCACCTTCCTGACCGCTCCCCAGGGATAACACAGTGCTTGGAAGGATGCTGGCTTACTTTCCCGTGAATACTTGGGTTTTTATTTTGAAATAAGCAGACTCAGCACTCCCATTGCATATGGCAGATTTCCAGTTACAAGCTGGAACTACTGTCTTCAATGCAGAGAGGTGGTCCCAAAGTATTCAGGGTAGCTTCTGGGCAGGCTGGTGAGCACTCCAAGGTTGTGGCATCTCTTGGAAAAGCTGACAAGTAAAGAGACGATATAAATGGGATGTATGAGTTTGCATGGGTGTCCAGGGTCTGAGAAAAATACCTAAATTTAAGACTAAAAAGTATAAAGGTTAAAAAGAAGTATTAACCTGAAATCCAAAAAAGGTTTTCTAGTGACAGGTCAAGGAAAAAAGATTGTTTCTTTCTAATTGGAATGAGTTTAGATGATGTAGTAGTCATGAGAAGAGGAAAAGTGAAGGGGTGAAAGCTGATGGTGGAAAAAAGCAAGTCATGTGCTGAGGTGTGGGAGGCTCCTGGGGATGATGGTGTGGTTGAAAATGGGCAGTGGTGGGATGGGAGGAGCCAAAAATGGAGCTGGGCAGAGCCAGCAACTCTGGCACAGCCTGGCAGGGGAAGGGGCTTTGGATGACCTCTTGCCTTCCTCCCTAGGATGTATCCTTGGGAGAGCCAGCTTTGCTGTGCCTGGTGTCAGAGGAAAAAAAATAAAGAGTAGATGAAGCCAAGAACCTCAAAAACCAGTGGAGAGGATGTGCTGTGGCGAGGGGTGTGAGCCATAGTGAGATAAAATTAGAAATAATATGCAAACATGTGCGCACGTCCCTCGATGCTGAGGAGAAACCTTTCCTCTTCATCCAGCGTCACACTCTTGACTTCTAAAGAGACCTCAAAGTCATTGTGTCAAGGATGTGCTTGTGACTCCTCTAGGCCAGAATTTGTGTACAAATTGACCTCTCGGGATAGTTCCCACATGGAAAAAAACTGACCTTGCAAGTTCTTCAGAATGTGAAGTTTTGCCTTTTTTTTTTGAAGTGCTGTTGGCAGCTCAGTTTGAGGGAGAGACTAGATTAGATTGAGTGTATCAAAGTGGAAGCTGTTCTTTGTGTGTGCTGTTTACTTTTACTTTTTTATGTTTGCTCAAAGCTTAATCTTTTGCAGCATGGCTGGTGCTGAATGCTGTGTGGGTGACAGGGAAAGCCCATGGCAGGGTTTCCTAGGAACATCCCACAGAGGAGTTCACTAATGTCACCTGGCTGAGTGTGGTCCAATAGGTCCCCACCCCTGTGGATAGAAGGGAGTTGCCCTTCCTGCTGAGTGGGCAAATACAGTATTTCCAGCCATGTCAGGGTTGCTGCAGCAGTGAGGGCAAGCCTTGAGCACTGCTCAGCTGTAGCTGTGGTGAGGAGAAGGACGTGTGCTTGGAGAGTAGGAACACTCCTACAGTGATCTGCTTGGATTGACCCCATTGCTGTAGAAAAAGCGTGGGAAGCAGAGCTCTGCTTGAGTAAGGGAAGTGTGTGTCTTGTGTTGTTCAGGAGATTTGAGCATCCCTTCATTCAGTGCCTCAGGATGAACAGAGCATAATCCCCAGGTCACACCAGGAACTATCTTTGTTTTGGCTGAAATCACTCCAGCAACATCTGTGAGCAAATGTGATGGCTGCATCTTTTGCTGCAATCCTTAGCTCCTGTGCCCTATGGATGCAACCCCAGTGCTTCCCTGACAGTTTCCTTGGTGCTCAGCACACCTACACCTGCAGCCACAGCTGTGTTGGTAGTATGAGGAGGTGGTCCAGGTGGTTGTCCATGTCCTGGGAGTGGGTTGGGCCTATAAAGGCAGAATTCTGCTTCAGCCTGTACAGCAGCATCTTCCTTGGTGGAAGGCCTGTGGCACAGGAGCAGCCTGCATGGTGGCCTTGCAGAGGTGGTGGCTGCCACCCTGCAGCAGCACCTCTAGACACTGGTGGGAGGTGGCTGTGAGACCTGGACCCTCCTGCCCAGGAGGCTGAGGAAAGCGGAGAGCTCTGGGTGGGCAAAGCATCTGGACAATACCTAACTTCTATTTTTACGTGCTGGAGTCACGTTTGCTTAACCTTGAGGCATCCTGTGCTTTGAATCAACTTGACACAAAGTCATCTGTTCATTAATAACACAGGAGCAGTTTAATTGTTGTCTTAGTGGAAAAATACATGAGACTGTCATCAGCTGTTGCTTCTGGCAGTGCTTTTCTGCAGTAATGTAAATAAATGAGGTCACAGGTTTAAAGGAACAGGCTGTACTTGCACAAATTCAAAGCGTCGTCTTAAACAGATACGCACCAATAGTCTGAGTGTCTTTGTTCTGCACCCCGAATGCTCCCTGTGACATTTCAGCCCTCAACTCACCCAAACACAGCCCCAGGGTTTGCTGTGGTGGTACTGACAGGTCACATGCTGAGTGGGTGTTTTAAAGCTTGGCTTCATTCCTGAGCATAAAGCTTGTGGTGGCCAGAGCTGTGGTATCACCAGATTCTCTGCTGTGGACCCCACAAGAGCTCAGCAGCACAAGAGGAGGGGAATTTACAGAGGGAACATCTCTTCTGCTGATACTTCCCAGTGTCCTGGGATTTCTGTTCTTCTTGTGCTGGTGTGTCCATTNCCCCCCCTTTTTCTTTTTTCCCCACCCGAGATGGTTTTGTGGTATTGTAATCGAGGATGAGCAGATCCAGAAATCCGCCTGGACAGCTTTGAAAGCTGTACAAAAGGTCTGGTTGTCTCCCGAGACCACGTGCTTAGTCTAAATGTGGCTCCCACATCTGCAGTCTGTCATGTATAAAAGTATGTTCCTGTTTGCAGTGGGAGCGGGAACACCCAGTACCTGCCACGCTCAGAACAAAGTGTGTCCACACCGATGAGGTAATGCAAAGGTGTTGCTTTGTGGTGAGGGTATTTCACTGCAGCTGCCTCTCCCTGAGCTCTCCCACTGCGGAGGGAACAAGGTAATTTACTGTCTTAGCTGTGGGGTAAGAACCTGTTTCCAGGTAGGAAACATATTGCAAATGTACCAAAGCATATTGTAAACCCAAATGCTAGTTTGCATATAGTCACACAGCCAGAGAGCAGCAGTGGTGGCTGAAGGAGATGCCAAAGGAGAGAAGGAGGAGGGAGGGCAGGTGCTACTGTACTCTGTACTCCTTGTACTTAAATTCTCAATATTCTTGAACAACAGACAATAAAAACTGTAAACTAAAAAGCTGCACTGGTACAAACAAACAAAAAAATCCTCTCAAACAAAACATACAAACAAATCCCCAACCAGCCAATCCACTTTTATAAATTTATGCAGGTACAGTTTGTTTTTCTGGATTTCTTTGAAGATGACGCTATTGCAAGGCCATAGTCTCTCCTAAGAAGCTGGCTGCCTCAATCCTGCTGTACTTTTTGTGCCTGTTTTGCATGGTATTTGCCCCCTTCTGCTGGCAAGTGACAAACACTGTGTTAAACATGACTTTATGCCAGCACCATGCTGCTTTTCTTTTTTTATTTGTTTGGAACTGCTTTCTGCTGTCCAGCTGCTCACCTTGTCTGGCAGTGCTGGTGCAAGCCCTGGGCTCCTGGGTGGCTTTGGAGCTGGGAAATCTGTGTGCAGCTGCTGCTGGGGTGCTGCCTGCTGGGGGAGTTTGGGGAGCATTAAGTGAGATGTTTATGGGCAGATGGCTGGAGAGAACTTGAACAAATGAGTGGGAATAGCTGGAGCACGTACAGTGCTAACTTAAAACTTCCCAAAAGTTCTGAGGTCTCAGACACTCCAAAGTGTGTTGTCACTTACTAACTGTTCTGGCAGGGCAGGATGTTGGAAAATGTCATGCAATTACAACTGCAGAAATGGTTCTGCAACCTGGGTCTTGCATCAGCGGTGAGCAAAGAGCCCTTGGTGTACTCTGCTAGATACCATGCAAGGCCATCTGCCAGCAAGGGTTCTGCCTCACTGATTGATTTCCTCATGGAAGAAATACCTCAGGTTCCCCAGAGTGCTGAGCGTCCTCGTACGTCCGTCTCTGTTTGGGTTTGGGTAGGTTCAGCCCTCCGAGCACCCGTCCAGCAGCCGTTCTGGAACAGAGCAAAAGCACTTGGGATGTTCTCTGTGCCCCTGCACAGGCTGCATCACACTGGCTGGCCAGAATTCCCCATGCTTTGGTCATTACAAGCTCTGGAGTGTTTAAAGCCNTATATATTTGACTGCCTCTCTACTTAGGTTGTCTCTGTATGATGAAGGCTTTTCCCATATTACAAACAGCATCTAAAAAGCTGCTTTTAAAATACAGCTTCTGTGCAAGTGAGGGGCTTCTGCTAAGTTTTGCTTCTTGGCTGCCCTCTGTAATGCTTCCTTCATTCCTCAGGTTTGGGAAGGCTTGGGCGGGGTCAACCACAAAACAGTTTTTGTTACAACCCCAAGTGGAGTCCCTGCATCCATGCCTTGAGCTTCCTTGTGGTCTGGATTTGTGATCAGCAGCAGTGATGTCTTGCACCTTACTGAGTTTGATGAATCAACTCTTAGACCAGGCTTGCAAGAGCTTTGTGCTGGCCTCCACTGTGGGTACAGCCTCTTCTCTCTCACCTCTTCTACACTTCCTACATGAAGACATTAAGTGCTGAAATAGCAGCTGCTTGACAAGGGAATACAGATGCATTTGAACACTTTGTATGTTGTATTTATGTATTATGTGGAAAATCTTCTGACTGGTCATTATTAACTTTACTTGGGCCTGTTTTGGGAGGTAGTCTCAAATTTAAGAAAAGCCTGAGCCTTATGCATGCGTGAGCTCTGCTTAAATTACCCTAGTGCCTCATAAATCAGTTTGTGCAAGAACGTGTGTGTTGAGAACAGAACAGCACTCAGGAGGTGTCTGGGTCCTCTTTTGGGACCTGCATGACTCATATGGCAGCACAGATCCAAGCAAAGCTCTTGCTGTTGGATTAGGGTTCAGCTTCCCTCCGTGACTACATCTTGCTGCAATCTTTTCTGGGTACCAGTGTTCTTGTCCAGTCCTCCCTTGCTGACGTGTCTGAGCCATTTCAGGTTGGTAATCCTCTCCCCAGTAATGTGTTCTTTCAGGAACATTTGCTCTGAGAGTTGCTTTAAATATTGCTTGAACTGACTCTTTAACTCTCCTCTCACATGGGAAGGAGAACAAGGAGGATGAGGGGTGTGAACTGACATTAGGAATGGTGACACTGGCAAATGCCTGTAAAAAACTTTGGATGAAGGTATTATATGTCTGGCTACTCCACTTGTCTGGGCATCTTCACATACTGTATTTGGGATCCCTTCCCATCCTTTGCCCTGATGTTCTGCTGTGTCTTAAAAGGCAGCTGGTGAAGCAAGATGGTGTCTGCCCCACCATCAGTGTGTCTGTCCCCACCTGTGATGAACCGGTGGGGTCCCACCTCCACCTGGGGCTGCTTATTCCCAGAAGTCAGCATGAGATGTGGAAAATGAGCATTGGCTCCAGGGTCACTAAAACAACTTTTTCAGGGGTTTTCTTGGGAACCCAGCATGCTGTGTTTATTGTTTAAACAGCAATATTCAAGCTGAATGGATTGCTTGCCCATTCAGAAAGATGGGAATGTGGGTTTAGCCTTTAGCCTAGACTATAGGCTGCAGCTGTTGGTTTAGATGAGACTTCAGACATCTTCAACTTGGGGACCATCTTCTTTTTTGTTTGTTTTCTTGAGTGGACTGAAGACTTTTCAGGCCCTGTTGAGGCCAGGTAGTGCAGTTGAGTTCAGATTTTTGTCCTTGCTCTTCTTTCTGATCCCCTGTTGTAACAACTTTGAGAACAGAGCTCTTAAGGTAAATTTGTTTGCTTTGTGTCCTGTAAACAGCAGAAATACCTGAAGACAAGCACATACTTGAGGCAGGGGAAATATTCTGCATTTTGTAAGCATTTCAAGAATTTCTAGGAAATTACATTACTAGCAGGGTGTGAAGGACATGAGTTTGGATGTGAAAAGGGGCACTTGTATTAGAGGGGCTCAGGTGGTTGTAACCTAGTCTGGGTGCCTCGTGCCTTTGGAATACAGCACAGGGTACCAAAATGTGCCTGGTGGGTCCCAACCCATGGGCAGGCATGTCACAGACACTTCAATTGAACATTTGAATTGCAGCACTCAACAGCAGGCATTGAAACCCTTTGCTGTGTCTGATCCAGAGCCCCAGCATGTTTTGCTTCACTTTAAAACCTTCACTGGATCACTGTGAAAGAGCATGGAAATGAAAAATAGCCTCTCTTTTGTTTTTCTTCCCTTTTTAAATAACATTATTGGGAGGGTGACATTCCACTTTTTTTTTTTTTTTTGGCTAGTGTGGCTCTTTCTAGTAACTTCAGAGTCTCTCTCCCACCTCCTGAGGTTTTTTTCTGGCTTGCAGTTAACAAAGTGCAATTGAGCCTGAGCACTTGGCTCGTCTTGATGCGAGCATGACTTCAAGTATCCTGGTACAACAGCAACGTGCGTGAGGTGGGGGGGGAATGCATCCCTGCATTTCTCCTCTTTCCGCCTTTTTCTTTCGGAAGAGCCACCTGTTAGCATTACATCAGCGAACGCCGCCGCCTCCTAGCAAAGGCCTCGCACAAAGTAGTGGTTCTTGTATTGTTTGCACTCAAAGAGCTGATGTCATGCCAGCTGATGTCATTGTGTGCTTTGTGGGATCGCCATGGAAACCGGGCAGGTGGGGAGCCTGCCGCTGATGTCAGTGCAGAATGAGGTGTAGAAAGGAGGTCCACTTTGCTTGCTCCGGCCCTGCGAAGCCACCCTCCTCAAAAACAAAAACAAAAAATGGAGGGGGAGGGAAATGGTGCTTGAAAAAGGCAGCAATAGAGCAGGGAAGGCACAAGCTTCCTTCACTGAAAAAGTGAGTTCTCCCTCCCCCCTCAGATCCATTTCCCAATCTATTTTAATGTCCTAAAAATAAGTCTTGCTAGATATTTTCAGGTGGCCAGGGCAGCAAAAGCAGCAAAAGGAGAGCTGTTTGCCCATGTTAAGCAAGCACCTCAGTCACTGTTGGGTTACAAGGAGTGGTTTCCTTTTGTTTGGGTGCACAGACAGGTACATGCTATTCCCTGGAGCGATGCTGGGGTGAGCTGCTCCCATCCTCCTCAGAGCTTTTGGGTGGGGGGATGCCCTGCAGGGCTGCTAGAGGGCAGCTAAGACTGTCCCAGCTGGCTTGGTGCTCTGCTGTAATGTACTAATAGCCCCTTGGCCCCTAGTTTTGGGGGTTTTTTCTTTCTTGTAAAGCCACCATCCTTGTGGCCCAGGCCGGTAGGTGAGGCAGCCCCAGCAGCTGATGTTGCACAGAGGCGTGTTTGTCTGCGAGCCCGTTCCTTGGCACCATCCTCCACGCAGAGGGAGGACAATGCCTGCTGCTGATTCATGCCACCCTTGCTGTTGACAGACACTGCTACAGTGGTGGTAGGGGCAGTAGAGCCAGCTCCAGCCCTCGTGGCCCCAGCTTGTGCTCTGAAGAAACCTTGGGGTATCTAACCAAAGTATCTGCTTGGTCTCTGTTCCTAGGAGGACTCAGCGGTTTCAGGCAGAACCACGAAAACCTCTGCGACAACTCCCTCCAGCTGCAGGAGTGCCCCGAGGGGGGAGGAGGGGGCGGCGCCTCCGCTGTGCCCCCCGTGCTACCTCAGTCCATCCCCACCACGCCAGACATCGAGAACGCTGAGCTCACCCCCATCCTGCCCTTCCTCTTCCTCGGAAACGAGCACGATGCTCAGGACTTGGAGAAAATGCAGAGGATGAACATCGGCTACGTCATCAACGTGACCACCCACCTGCCCCTGTACCATTATGAGAAAGGCATGTTCAACTACAAGCGGCTCCCGGCCACTGACAGCAACAAGCAGAATCTCAGGCAGTATTTTGAAGAGGCTTTTGAGTTCATTGGTAATTACCCTTGCCTGGAAATACTCCTGTTTGTTTTTGTATTGTTATTATTTTTTCCCGTTACAACAGTTTAGAGTCAACTTTATCTTTGCCAACAACTGTGAAGGCTGGTTAAGGCCATATTTCCTTTAGTTTGGGTTGTCAGAAATGCTGAGCACCTCATATTTCTGTCCTTTCTCATCTCTGGCACATCTGGTTAAGTAGCCCGAGGTTACAGTTTTTATCCAGTGATAGTAACGCCTACCTCCAGGCTTCTAAATACAGGAAACCCCACAAAATTGAGACTTTCGTCATCCCCTCTTTTTGACTCCTTTGCATTCCTAGTTTCCACACAGTGGCTTCCAGCCAGTTTTTCATAGAGACTATTCTTAATGGTGTCTCAGTCTTTGCTAACTTAATGAGAAAACTGACAAACTTTCACACTTGGCTTGCTCCACCATTAGATTTGTAGCTTCACAGTGTATGTGTGGTTGAGTGGATAGTGATGAAAACTTGAATTAATAAGCCTCTAAGCCCTGTAGGCTGTGTGAGAGAGTTCACCACAGACATGCAGCTTTCTGGAGAGATGGCTGAAGAAGTGATCCAGCAGCATTGTTCTGGACCTCATTACAATCAACATACCACAAACTCAGCCAGGTTTAGGGCCATGCTCAGCTAGGCTAGAGCCAGGGGGTCACTTCAGGCAGGGCTGGCCAGAGAGGACTTCAGCATGTGGTACTGAAAGCCTTTGAGCACCTTTCCTTACCTCTGAGCACCTTTCCTTGCCCCTCTAGACATCTTTGTGGACGCTGCTTTTGTTGCATAGTAAAGGTGCTTCCCAAACATAAGCATGTGTCCTGAGAGGTTTTCTGAAATGTGCCAGGGACACTACTGACATAAAATTCTATTTTGTTCTGCTGAGACTGAGCTAATTCCTTTACCAGTACTTGAGTCTTGATGGAGGAGCAGTAGACAAAGGCAGAATTGTGCTTGTGTGCTGCTCCGCAGTGCCGGTCCTGACTGACGCCGTGCTGGAGCAGTTGCAGAGCCGTGTTCCTCCTGCCCTTCTCTGTGCTGGCTCTGCACTCAGGTGCACTTGGGCTCAGCAAGGATGGGAATGGCTGCCAGGGCAGGAGGGCCAGGTTCAGCACGTTGCTGTGAGCCCATCTGCCCCTGCTGTGTGCCAGGCAGGGCTGGCAGCTCGGAAGCAGAGGGCTCCTCAGCCTTGCCTGGCTGTGTCTTGGCAGGGGCTCGTGGTGTGCTGATGCCTGTGCTCTGTAGCCACATGGCTTTAGTGAAGTGAATAGAGAAATCACTGCTTATGCTGCAGAGTTTTACCACTCTGAGCCTTTGTGTGAAGGAACAAAGGGTCTCTAATTCAAATTTTCCCTTGTGTTCCTAACCCAGCCCCAGTGGTACCAGTAGTGCTGTCAGCTCCCCAGGCTGTTGGTTACTGTGTGCCTGGGAAGGTGAACACTTGTTTGGATGAAGGGCAGGAAAAAGGGAACCTTGCCTTGATCCTCTGGGAAAACAGTTGTGTCAGGAAATCCAGTATAACCTTAAACTTTGAGTTCAACAAGGGAGATGCAGTAGGCTAAGCTTAGGTAAAGAGACTGCGAAGCTCCACTGAGGTCCTTCTGGGTTAGAAGAGAGAGATTTCTGCTCACCTCATCCCCATGATTTGCAGGATTAGGTTCCCAAAACCACCAAAAGATAGTGTTTGGCTTGTGACCTTACCAAGAGAAGAGAAAGCAGCTTTGCTCTGGAAAGGTTTAGAAAGCGTTTCAAACCCAATTTTACTTTCCTTTTTAATAATTACAGCTTGAGGGCCTGTCTTTGTTTTTAATAAACAAATATTTCTCCATTGAGAGTTTTTCTTCTGTATCAAATTACCAGTCTAGGGAAGTAACTGGTCAAAGCTTTCCCTTCCTCAGGGTAAACTTTAAATTGCATTTGAGAAGATTTGGAAATGTTTAAACAGAAGATTGTTGGCCTATGTTTCTTTAAATATGTCTTCATAAAACCACAACCAACCCCAGGTTTAGCAAAGACTAAAGCCATAGGAAGTGAAATCATCAGAAACTCTCTGGGAATGTGTGTCAAAATGCGTTAGAGAGTTTCAGCTTCCTGAAATACTAACTGGCAAAAATGTCTAGAGGGAAGCTGGCTTCATTTGTGCTTTCACAGTACAGGTTGAACATGTGGGGTGGGTTAAACTGTATTCTCGGTGGGGTTGGATTCATGCCAAAACCTGCAAACTAAATTCACGTTCCTTCTGTGGATTAAAACAAAAGTTGTAGTTTGAAGTGTCATTTCCTGAAAGTTCCATCTCCTGTTTTAAAAGCAAGCTGTGGCAGATGAGGGTGGTATGGTAGTGACTCTCCTCTCTCAAGTCCTGTTAGTATGTGGTTAGAAGGACTCTGTGTCCCCTAAATGCTGCCCAGGGTGGCTCCCTCTAAGTGATGAATCTTGGTGGGGTGGCGGTGTGTGTGTGTATCCAGCTCCTCCCTTTGCAGAGGCAGCACTGCAGAGAGCTGAAGCTCGTTTCAGGAGTAGCTTTGTAAAGCTTCAGAGTACAGGGCTTTGAAACAGATATATTGTTATGAATTGAATCTGAAAATACCTGGATTTTAGCAAAGTGGTTCCCTGCTTTGAAAAACAGGAAGGTTGAGATGCTGACACAAGGCAGTGGTGTTGCAACTGAGGTGGAAATAGAGCCCAAGATTCCTCATCAGGGGCCTTGCCCTCCTCACGAAATGCTCGCTGGTAGTGAAGCAGCATCTCTCAATGCATGGTTCCACTAATAAAGAGTAGAGAGTGGATGTGAGGATATTCAGTGTCACACTGGACTGGGAGTTTCACATTCAGTAGCTCTGAAACCTCGGGAGAAGATGTGCTGGAGGGGAAGGGGAAGAGATGCCGCTGTGCTTATAATCAAATCAGGGGACTTTTCACATTAAGTTACCCTTAATTGCACTGAGCTTGTTCTAATTTACAGACTGGCAAAAATCTTTCTGTCTGTCTCGTTTGCAGAGGAAGCTCATCAGTGTGGAAAAGGTCTCCTCATCCACTGCCAGGCCGGCGTCTCCCGATCTGCCACCATCGTTATCGCGTACTTAATGAAGCACACACGCATGACCATGACGGATGCCTATAAATTTGTCAAAGGCAAACGACCAATCATTTCCCCCAACCTTAACTTTATGGGGCAGTTACTGGAGTTTGAAGAAGACCTGAACAATGGAGTCACCCCGCGGATCCTCACACCAAAGCTGATCGGCGTTGAGACTGTCGTGTGACAGCCGAGCTGCGAGGGGGCGGAACCTGTTCTTCACCTGATGTGGGGCAGTGATGGGTGGGGTGTGGGGTTTTCTTTTTAGCTTTCAAAGGGGAGTTTTGTGGCAAACTTTTTGTGAATAAAAACCTTTTTTTGTAAGGAAAGGTTTTTAAAAAAAAATCCAAGAACTTTGCTGGGTTTGGGATGCTGTTATGATTTCCTTCTCAGACACCGGCAGAGCAGGGAGGCTTTAGAGCAAAAGGAGTACTTTTTAAAATAAAAACAACAACAAGAAGAAGAAATGTTGGGCTTTTTTTCTTTTGATTTTTATTTTTCCCTCCTCTCCGGCTACTTGTAGAGTTTATGGCTAAGTAGTCTGTGCAGGTTCATAGACTGAAGAAACCTAAGTTGAAGACAAAACACAAATAGCCAAAACAAAGCAGAAAAAAACCTCTCTGAAACAGAAGGGCCTTCGTTCTGCAAAGGCTTTGCTAAAGATAACCTAGCAAAATGCTCACCGATGCAAAGGAAATCAGAGCAGCTTAAAAGTCTGCAAGGCACTTTTCACACTCCTGACTCAAACTAAAGAAGAAAACAAAGTTTATTTGGCGTGTTTCATGTTCCAGTTCTATTTTTCTATTTTGGGGTGTAAGGTTTTAACAGTAAGGGACTTCGATCATTCTATGCCATATGCCTTCACTGGCTTCTTGTGCAATAATAATTTGGGGTTTGTTTTGAGTGTTCAAACCAATTAAGAGTTGGCTGCCCACTAATAATAAGATAATAATTTTTAAAGTCTAATAGTGCAACAGCAGCCAGCTTGGTTCAGAAAGGATAAATGAGAGCAATTATTTAGTTCCTTTATATGATTTTGATCCTGGTTACAGTGCCATAAACCTTGTTACATATGTATATCAGAATGTACAAAAATCTAGAACAAGCAAAGTTTATTTAAAAATATTTTTCGCACAAAATATTGGTGTGTTTCAGTTGTCTATGTAAAAGAAATTTGATTATAAAACAAAAAAATCTTTTGGAAAGTGTGTGTCCTTTTATTTCTTTAGCCATTTTCCGTTTTCTTTCTATGGGATGGGGTTTTTGTTTTGTTCCCTTTGGTTTGTTTTTTTTTTTGTGGCATTGTACCCCTCCCACTGACAGAATTGATCTCTCTTGTTTGGCATCTCCCCTTCAGTGTTGCGTTCCTGTCCTCTGCTGGTGGAACATGTTTTCTTTACTTTCTGTTGTACTCTTGAGTCTCTCTGTAACCAGATTTTTCTCTCTGGTTCGACTGAATTAGCACTGTTGGTGAGGGCTTTTTGGAACAGACCTGTTATTTTTACAGCTCAGTAGCCATTTGGAAAAATAAGAGATAAACAATCTCCACTGATTCCTTTCCATATTCCTGTAGTTAGCTTATCTTCTATGTTACAGAATTGTCCAGTTTTTAGACATATGTTGGTCACGTGTGCTTTTCCCTGCCTCTCTATAGCCCCCTTTTTTAGCGGTTCCACAATTCCTGGCAATCATCCTCTTGGGATTTTCCCCTCCCTCTTGCCCTTCTTCCCCTCCTGCCCCTCCCTTTCCAGCTGTGTCAGTGTTGTGTGGTGTGTATTGTAGGGCTGATGTTTCTGCCTGACAGTGTCCCCTGGGCGGCTGCCTTTCGCTTTCCTTGTTTGTATTCACTTTTTTTTTTAATGATATGGTATAACCTGATCTGTTCTGGACTGTTACCACCTCTAAAGTTCATTTGTATGAGCCTAAAATGAGTTAGAAAACATTTCTTGTATGATTCTGTTGTGGAAACTGATCTGTCCCAGGAAGGCTGATAGCAGTGAAGGCTTTTCCTAGGTGAAAACCTACATGGACTGAACCAAGTGTAAAACAGGACCTGTTGGAAAACTTAATGTATAATCACATTAGACATGTATATTTTTGTGGACATTTTACTTAAAATGTTGTTACTATACAGATATTTTCTTGAAACTTATCCCTTTATTAAATTATTTTTCTACTGGAGTTGATTTTTTAAATTTTTTTTTCTTTTCTATGATTACTATTGGTCCTTTAATTGAAAACCCCCTTGGCAGTGATTGCTGCCCAGGCAGCAAAACCTCTTGGAATGTGATTGCTCCTAGAGCTAAGGAGAGAGTGGCTGGACAGAGAAGGTGCCAGTTACTGGTTGGGAGCCTTTGTCCTTTGGGATGGAAGGAGGTCCCATAGCAAAGCTGCTCTGCTTCCCTCCCTCCCTCCTTTCCTACTGTCTGTGCCCAACCTCTTCCAGCTGTCCTCGATGAACTGCAGGTGCCCCTTGTTAGGTAGAAGGGAGGAGGTTAGAAAAGGTTCTTAGCAGAGAACCAAAAGCAGCAGCAGCAGCAGCAGGAGTGAGGGTTGCCTGGAAGGCTGGTGCTGAAGCCTGTTTGTGGCCATAAATAGTGTGTAATAGTGCTGGTGCTCTGCCAGGGAAACAGGTTATTCACCAAAGGGAGCACGCAGGCTGTGTACCTGGGGCCCAGCATGAAGGGAAGGAGGACTTAATTCAAAGTTGATCTTCCATGTTACTGCTTTTCCTGTTCCTGTTTGAACACCTCGAGAGGGAAGAAGGTTTTGCTGCACCAGTGTGACCCAGAGCATCCTCCCGGGTTCAGCCTCGGCGCTGCACGCTGAGTGCGTTAGGATGAAGTTTGCAGCCATGTAAGTGCTGGTGTTTAATTCCTACTTGGGACAATGAAAAGCTCTGCAGCCTTGAGTGCGTTACTGGCAGCAGAGGATTGGATGTGTTTGCCTCAGTCAGGCTCAGCAGTTTGGCCGCTGCTCCATGTGTGGGTGTGGAGCTGGAGTTTCTGCTGCAGGAACCCTGTCATCCTGTGCTTGTCACTGTGAGGAGCAAAGCTTGATCCTGTTCTCCAGTGTGATGGTCTTGGAAATGATGGGGCAGGGCAGTGCAAGGCTGTGAGTGAGGGGAGTTTGCTGTGGGTTTGTTGGTAGTGGAGATGGGCTGATCAAACCCCTCCTTCCTGCAGACCATTCCTTGGAGGGGACCTCTGGTGGGTTATGTCCCACTGAAGGCAATGCTGGGAAATGGCAGCTTGAGAATTGCTTCAAAAGGGAACAGCTTGGAGGGGAATGCTGATTTTTTTTTTTTTTTTTTTTAAGATAGAATTTACTAAAGCTAGTAAATGATTACTTAGCATCTTTATGTTAAAGGCAGGAGAAATTCAGTGAGGGTTTGAGAGTTCTGCCTGTGTGTACCTTTTTTATCCTGTTCTGCTGCCCAGTAGGATGCACTGTGAGTATGTGCCTGTGTGTCAGTGGAAAGCTCCTGTCTGAGCACTACATGCTCCTAGTCAGAAAAAAAAAAAGTATCTGCCCTCATTTCTGGGAGGGAGCAAGGCTGAAGGGATGGGGGCCAGAACTGTGATGGGGTTTAAGCAGGTATTTGCTGTGGCAAAGGAACACTGGAAATATTATTTATGACTTTAAGGACAAAATTGAGGTTTAATCACTCATCCCCTGCTCTTACTGCTGGTTGTGACACCCCCCTCAGCCACTCCAAGGTAAGGCATACTTAAAAAAAAAATGGGAAAATTACTCAGTAGCCTTTTATTCACACGTGTGTGAAAAGCAGACCAAGACCTGCTTTTCCCTGCTTGGCATCAGCATTATGCTCTTGTGCAAGGTGTGCTAAAATAAGCATGGTCCTGGAAAATTGATTCCCTCATAATTCATTTTCCATTTCTCTCCTGAGTTCTTGTTTCTGAGGATATCGCCCAGGTCCTGTGAGTGTCTCCCTGAGATCCACCTTGCAAAGCAAGGCAGGCAAGGTGTTGTGAGCAAGTGCTGCTTCTGGTTGGGAATTTACTTTCTCTTTACAAATGGTGACCCAGCTGTATGTGAGACCTGCTGTAAAGCTCTGTTAAAGCTAGAACTGTTCAATTCATCCATCTTGCAAACTATCCTGACTTTAGGGTTGTTCCAGATCCAAGAGATTGCTTAACTTTCCATGCTAAGCAACTCATATGTTTTTTTCTTCTTGGTCACACTGGAGGTAACTGAATCCCCCTTCTTGTCTTGGCAGATGATTTTCTGAGGTTTCCTGTGGCTTTACCTTTCACAGATGTGCCAGCATCCTTTGGAAAAAGACAGATGAAAGGTCCCTCCCCTACCCTCTTGGCAGATACAGACTCAGTGTTTTGAGCTGAAGCAATCGTGTAGGGAGTGCACTGGTGCCTTACAGTCACAAGCTCTGCCAAGGACTCCTCACAGGGAGGTGTGCCCAAAAGCACAGGTGGGAGCTGAGGAGCCACAAGGTGTGTGGGAAAAGGCAGATGGGGCTGTGTTTTGGCTTCCAGTCCTGCTTAGCCACGGTGAAGCTGGCTCCTGGCATGTGTTCTACCAGCAGCAGGAAGCCCTCTGGGAACTGAAGATGCTGATTCAGTAGGGAGGACAAAAAAGCCTCTGGGAACTGAAGATGCTGATTCAGTAGGGAGGACAAAAATAAAGCCTGCTATCACTGACTGAGCTAAGGAGGAATTAAGGAGAGATAAGTAGTTGAGGGCTGGTTCATTAGCAGGTATCTGCTTTCCTGTGGCCTGTTTGCTGTTCCTGTAGGTACCACAGAGGAGTTACTGATGAGCAGGTTTCAAATGGTTTGAGCCAGCCTGAGATCAGAGCCATTTGTTTTGCCAGTGGGTGTACAGCTGCTGGAAAAAAAAGTTCAGGTCCTGCTGTGTTCCCAGGAGTGATCCTGGGTGCTGCCAGCCCCTGTCATCCTCCCACTGCTGGGTGCAGTATTAATCTCTCTGCTCAGTTCAGTGCTCCTTTTGCTGAGGGGTTTCTTGCCTCTGCTGTCACCACTCCCTCTGTTAGGCCCTTGTCCCAGTGGAGCATGAGCTGGAAGAGCAGGCTCCTTCCTTGTCTTGTTTTGGCTGACTTCTGCATCTTTTCCAGTCTTGTCTATCCTCAGACTGGAGGAAAGCAACTTAAAGTCAGTCATTTTTAAGGCATATTGCAGCAGGATAAATTTTTGCAATAATCTTGATGGGCTTCTGGTGTGATTTGGTTATTTCAGGCAGCAACTCTTCCTGGGGGCCCAGAGCCCAAGATATCCTGCAGCAACTCCAGCTTGCAACTGCCTCCTTACTAGAAACAAGGGACACTCTTGGAATGGCAAAATTGCGTATTTCAGTCACCTGCTGAGCATCTCTAGTTGGTGCTGCCCATGTGGAGAGGCCTCTCAGGTGAGCTGTGAGCCAGAGTGAAGAACAGTAGCAGAACTTATCCAAGGTGCAGCCAGAAATCCTAGTGCTGACTTGGTGACTGAGCTGCCTTGCCATTTGCATCTTTATGGAGGCAGTATCCTACAGTGTGTAGAGGTGCAGTCCCTGGCCTTGGAAGCTGTCTGAGGTCCTGTTGAATTTGGCTGGATCCAGTCTGGCTCGAATCCTGCCCTGTGAGGTGCCCATCTGTTCAGTGTCTTCCCGGGATGTGACAGGAGTTGGTCAGACTGAGCCAAGAGCCTGTGAGCTCCTGCTTCAGGGCTGGGTTCATTTCAGTGGCAAGGAAAAATAACCTAAAGGTTTATTCCTGAGGATAAGAATGGCTGTATCTTGGAGGTGAAAAATTCAGCCCAGTACAGAAACACTTGAAAAAACCTTTGTGTGAACCAGAGAGTTAATTAAAAAGGTAACAAGTTATTTCAGTTATATAAATCACTAAAGGACAGGTTAAATATAATTTGACTCATGTGCCTTGTCTTCACACTTCTGTACCTTAGTTTCTTTGATTGTCTATATATAAGAAGTGACATTGGAGAGCATGAGTTTATCCTGAAGATTTATTTGTCGTGGAGAGATGAAGGAGCTGTCTGGCACTTGTGAGTTTCATATCAGGTTGCTCTTCTGGCAGATGCCAGTGGAGCATTTGAAGAAGATCACATTGTAGAGCAGCATAGTAAGTTGCTATAAGGATGGGCAGAGGTTTGTCTGTGATTCAGGGACTCTGCATAGAGGGCTGCTGGGTTGTACTCTGGTCCAGGAGACAGGCAGGTACAAAATGTCTGGTCAGAGGCATTGGCAGCAGCTTCAATGAGAGCATGTTGGTTGTTAAAATCCATTAGGGTAAAGGAAGAGGATGCTGGTGTGAAAAACAGATACTAGCAGGTGGCTAAGGAGCTGCTCATATTTTTAGAGATCTGAACAGTGTCTGGCAGTCCTGAACCAAGCTTTGCCCTGCTAGCATCCGTTTGGCAGCTCTTTTCAGGGCATCCAGCTTTGATGCAGTGTTGTTCATGTGCCTCAATACTTTGCTCTGTCTTGTAACCCTTCAATGCCTGGGACTGAATATTTTGCAGTTCCTGACAGCAGCTTGTAGGCACTCGTTTCCAGTGTGAGGCAAACAGGTGCCCAGGGGCACACTGATGGTTTATTTCCCTCCTCAGTTTTCAGCTGTGCTCCTTGAGTGGTGAGGGCTGTGGTGACCATCAGGACATGCCATGGAGTCCAGCTGTTGATCTGCTGGAGCGCAATCTGTTGGAGAAACTCTTCTGGGCTGGGGTCTGTGACAGTACCTGGAAGGGAAGCTCCAGTGCCCTGGGTGAACAGTAACAATCTCAGAAAGCTTGAAGAGTCCAGTTCCTACTCTGAATTTTGAAGCATATAGATGATTTGATGCAGGGTCACAAATACGTAACGTTTGTCAGGGAATCGAGGCAGATAAAACATTTACCTCTCCATAGGAAATGTATGAAACATAGTATGTTGGACATAATAAAGGATTTGGTTTGTTTGGAAGTCCTCTCTGCCTGGAGGTGTCACCCACACTTGTTAATAACAACAAGGAAGCGGGATGCAAGACCTTATCCTTTAGACAGGTGTTGTCTCCCCATTTTGCAGCTGGGGCGCATGAGAAGGATCTCCCTGGTCATAGGTCAGAGTGAGGAACAGAGCCCAGGATTTAGAATTCCTCCTCCTTCACTAACGTGCAAAACGATTTCTTATGCTGATAAATGTGGTGATTAGCTACAGCTTCAGACACTGAAGGCCTTCTCCTTGCAGCTGGAGCAAATTAGGTGTTCATTGTGTCCAGCTCTCCTATGAGCACTGAAAATGCCAGAGGACTTTTAGCCACCACAAAGTGACGGTGAAGGCTTGTTAGTGCCATTCACCTGACACCTTTCTCTCTTTCTCTCATGCTGTATGAGCATTAGCAGGTGGTCCTGCCCACCTTAGCTCCAGGGCAGAGAACCTTGTACACGTGGCTGTTACCCTCCTATATTTAACAAAGCCGTGATTACATGCAGATATAGAAGGGGCTGATAAGCTGTTTGAGTGCTCAGCAGAGAAATGGCACCAAAATAGTTGTAGTGTTGTTTCTAATTGCAACGGATGAGCAGCCTGGCTCATTAATCCTCCCTATCAGCAGCACGTAGCCTGTCTGCACCAGAATAGCCCTGATCTCAGCAAACCTGCATCCAGCCCTGGCCTTCTGTTTTCGACGTATTTGGAAAGGACGAGCTTCCAGCACAGCCCCAAAGGGACTTCCATGTGGCTGGGCTGACCCTCCACGGCAGAGATGACCCAGGGTGTGAGGGTTCTGAGGCGTTTTGGGAGGCTGCTGGGGGCACACGTCTGTGCAGCCCTGGCCTTAGGCTGAGCAGGAGCACTACTTTGGCAGGTGCTGCAGTGCAGGCACTCAGATAATCACGGAATTGTTAAGGTTGGAAAAGTCCTCTAAGATTGAGTCTGACCATTAAACACCCCTGGCAAGGGATGAACCATTGCCCTGGCATCTCCCATGGCTGAGAGCAGATCACTAAATATTGTGCAGGCAGGAGGTTTGCTTTGGGGACAGGCTAATAATGCCTCTTTGAAAGGGTTTTTTCCTCACCATTTTCCTTCATTTCAGTTGTGCATGTTGTATTGTCTTTGAAGGCTGCAGAGTTAGCAGCATCCTCCAGCACACTGCTGAGGTGGGGATGTGTCAGCTGTGTGCTGGCAGCTGGCTGGGGCCACTTGGTCAGTGCCAGCCCATCTCCAGGTGGGCCCCTGCAGACCTGAACCCTTCTCCATTCACCAGCTTGCAGAGAGCCTCTTGCAAGCTGTTCAGTCCAGGCTGTGCTCAACCTAATGGCCCTCCCAACTGAATTCCTGAGGTGGCTGGGCTGGATGTGGCTGGATAAACCACTGGGGAATTAAGTAAAGAAACTCTTGCTACCTTTGCCCCTCTTTTCACACATTGGACATGAGGAAGCAGAGGAACCCTGGCCTGGTGCAATCTGTCAGAGTAAGGGTCATGTATGGGGAAACTGGGCAAAAGGATTTCTGGATCATCCTAACATCCCAAGGAAGTTTACTATAGGATTTTTTGCTTCTTCAACCTCTCCGATTCTGCCTTTCTGTCTGCCAGGTGCCTCCAGTTGCATTCCAGGCACATGGTGTACACACCCCAGAATAATGATGGTTTACCTATTGAAATCCTCCTTTCTGTTTCAGCTGGAAATGGTGTTTCTCTTTGCTTCCTTTTTCACCCTCAAGGTGAAAAGAAATCAGGCTTTTAATGATTGAAGTTTTGAAAAGACATTACCACCTTGCTGAAAAGTAAGGGAGATGTGAAGAAACAAAGGATGGCATGGACAGGGAAAATTGGGCACAGAAGTGAGAGTTCCCCCTCACTGGATTTGAGGGAAAATGACAGGTCTCTCCCAGGTGATGGGGATTTGGGAACACCACCTTTGGTAGTCGATAGCAGGACCTCTTGAAGTGAGCTGCTGACCAGGGGTAGAAATGAGTCCTGGGAGCTGGGCTGGAGCAAACCCCACTATTTTTGCTTCACTCATTTGTTTATGATACTGGCCTGGTTCAGAGGGATGGAAACTGTGACCAGATAGTCAGGGACTTTCTGTGTGGCCAAAAATCTGCCCACAGTCCCTGCTGTGGGCTGTGGGGACAGCTGGGCTGAGATCAGACACCTGCAGAAGGCAGTGGAGTAATTGCGTGCCCATCCAAGGGTTTGAGAACCTGGCAGATCCCCACCTTCCCAGGGTGGGCCTGGGACCAGCTGGATGAAAGCTGGTTGGGTCCAACAGGCATCCTAATGCTGGAATGCTGGGCCATTGGCAGCTTTTCCCACCTGAGGTCCATCTTGTCTTCCCTGCACTCCTTTCGCCACAAAGGTTAAATTCTGTGTCCCCACTGAGGGGCCTTGGGCACTTTGTCATTGCCCTGCTGGCTCTGTCTCACTGTGGCTCCCTTGCCCTTGTCATGAGAAGGCTCAGGTTTCTGTTCCTCATAATTTGACTGAACCTGAGCTATTTGAGGCTAAAATTTTCCATGCTGGGTAAGTGCCAAAGTGCCAAAGAGCACCCCTTTATGAACATCAGAAGCTGATTTAATCTATTTCCATTGTATTCTTAGGCAATTCTCTTTTAACCTGAACTGATAAGAGTGCTTGGAATAAGATGTTTTGATTTTATTCATGAGGAAGATTAAAATAATTTAAATTTCATTAGGAAAACAATTAATTTCATTAACAGCAAGACATTGCATAGAATGCATAATTCTCCTAAGGGTTTTGTTTAGAAAATAATTGGAAAGAAACCTTTTGATAAGGTCAGAGCGTGTCACTTTAACCTTTTTAGTGATGAAACTGTTCAATTGCTCACCCCCTAAAAGGGCTTCATCTTCTGAATGCACATCTAAAATGAAATAAATTTCTTGGTCAAAAGAAGTGCTTTGGCTTTCCTCAAAATATTTTGGTCATCTGGGAAGGAGCCATTTTTTTAAATGGCTTGCTGTAGGTACTTTTTGAAAGGATGGTGTTTCTTCCAATAAGGAATGCTAATATTTCCCAGTGGATAATAATCCCAGATAGTAAATGTGAGAGAGAGGGGAGCTTTGTCTGCCTGCCTTGGCTGCCTTTACAGCCCCCTGAGGGTTGGAGGTGCCTGACCAGGGGCTGCTGTGGGTCACCAGCAGCAGCACTGCTGCACAGCCCCTGCCTCCACTGCCCACGTCCCCAGTGTGACCCAGACCTGGAAATGATGTCAGAGTGGTATGCTGACACCCTGAAATGTGGCTGCTGCTCTTCCAGAGGATTCCAAGATTTTACTTGTGGTGGGAACCAGATAGAAGTGTCCAGCCTGACCATGGTGGGAGGGAAAACACAGAAAGGGGCTCCTGTGCTGGGTTCATATTGTCTTCAGGCAATTCATCCCACAGCATGGGCTCTGCAGTCCTGCTGCTGCTAAACCAGATTTCATGGGGCTATGGGAAAGGAAAATGGGAAAATGTCTGTGTCAGTGGTGGACAGCATTGCAAGGCTGCTGTGCCTTGCCTGGAGGATGTTGGATGTTCTGCCAAAACTATCTGGCAGTGCAGGGGGGTACAAATAGACACATATCTCTGAATTGGGTCTTAATCTGAAGGCAAAATTTCCTTTGTAGTAAATAATGATGTATTCTCATGCTCATGAGAGATATTGAAAAAAAATATTGGCTTACAGAGGCTCTGCAGACTTTCAGTCTTTCCTAAACAGAATTTCAGTCTCCACAGCCTGCCAGACTTTGAGGGAAGTGAAGCTTCCCTTCTAGATGACAGTTTCTAACAACAAACTCTCTGCAGGTATTTCTTTTCTTCCTTCCTACTGCCTGTGTGATCCCCTCTGGGGGGCACTGAGACTAGAAGCACTCAGCTACATTTACTGGGAAAATCCTTCACTTGATACCCTGGAAGTGTAAGAGAAGGACTGTGGGGAGTTTTGTGTTTGTTTGACAAGTGGACTGCTCGTGTGCTGTTGAGCTGAGGCTGAGGTTCTGAAACAGATCCTGACCCAGGGCTGGCCACCAGCCAGGGCAGAGGTTACAGCTGGGGCTGATCTCCCTGCCCTGGAAATCTCACCTGGCACCCATGTCACTGGGAGTTTTCTTGTTCCTGCTTCTCTTTCTGGGCAGGCAGGCATTTATGTGCTAAAGTGTGGTCTTAATTCTCCCTCCCAGCATTCCATCTGTACAATTAGGGAAGGGAATTATATCTCAGGGCTCAGCTCTGCTTGCAGAAATTGTGGATGGAAGAAGGTAGGTTGGAAGTCCTTCAAGAGAATCTGTGACCTAAGGAGCAAATGATGGAACCAAGGAATGGTTTGGGTTGGAAGGGGCAATAAAGATCATCCAGTTCCACTCCTGCCTTGGTGCACCTCCCTGGATTCACCCTGAAAACACTTGGGAGTGCTGCATGTGGTATCAGCGTGGGATTGCTGGTTATTAAAGCAGGAACATTCAGAGATATGCAGCAAAGGGGTTTAAGTATTCACTAGGGATGATTGGAATTAAAGGAAACTTGGTCTTTAACATAGTCAAGAAGGGAAGAAAGCAACACATAGAATTTGGTTTCTCTTTGGTGATAAACAGGGAAACAAGCAGCAAAAGCTGATAGAAAAACCCACAATAAACTGTCAGAAGGTCAGCCCAAAATGTGCTGGAAGTTCATAATTATGACAAGATCATGAGCCTGTGAGAACCTGCCATCTAAGGTCGAGTTAGAAGCAAGAAAATTTTGCCTTAAAGGGATTTTAATATTTTGGTAATTCAGAGATATATATTATTTAGTTGGTAATTTACCTCTTATTTCTTATAAAAGCATCAGCACCTTTTTTTCAGGATAGGTATCAAGGGCATTGGTTACATTTCATGCATATAATTCCACTGATGACATAGAAGGTATTATTTTAAATAACTTTTAAACAACTTTTCTTTATTAAAATGTGAATTTCAGAATTTTGTGTCTTGTATGCACAGTTTTAGTTCTGCATGGATGATACTATGGTTGGCTCCTCAGAATTACTTTGTAGAGGTTTGTAGCATTTTTTGAAAGTTGCTAGCAAAATTTTTACAGACCTGTGATCACAGCGTTTAAGCAACCCATTTTACCCAAAAGCATCCTTGCAATTAACAGTTTGAGTAGATTTTTAAGAATAAATCTACTTTGAAATGTCTTATTTTCCTTTTTTCTGCCTTGGGGCTGAAGTTCCCAAGGCTTCCAAGCTTCTGCAAAGTGAAACCCTCTCAAATGTCTGATCTCAAAAGCCCTGCAAGTGCTGCCTGAAGCTGCAGCTCTCAAGGTCCTGGAAGTTTTGATTCCCTTTCCACACACCTGACTCCTCTTGCTCCTCTCCCCAGGTTCTGTGTTCTATAAATGGAAATTCTGAGATAAGAATCTCTCCCCTTTCCCCTCCCCTTCTTGCTATGTTTTGACCACTTGATTATCCTGTTCCAGGCAGGATGAAATATTTCTCAGAAAACGTGGTCCTTTTTTCTTCCTTATCAGCCCCACTGCAACACAGAAAATAAATCAAAGTTCAAATTCCAATCTAGTTATCAAAATCAGTGTTGGAGTTATTACAAAATACATCTGCCTCTCTGTACCCATGCTTTCAAAATTACTCACTTAACACTGGCAGTTTGAGCAAAAATCTGTCTATTTGAAAGTGGCTACTAATAAATCCAGATTTTGAGCCTTGCCATGTTTAACACCAGCTTTTTATCACTTTCATGTAGTCCCTGACTCCATGGGTGGTGGTGAGCATCAGTCATGCTCATAATTTGACCCACTTCAATCCACTGACAATGTGCTTTTCCCACAACTGGAAGTTCATGCTGTTTGTTTTGCACTTGCTCAGCTTTCTTCCTTCATCATCTTCTCCTTAGCTGACCCTGAGGTTGAATGCCACAGAAATAATCCTCCACAAACACTAAGCCAGCCTGTTTTCTGTCTTCCTAATCTCAGACTAGTTGGCTGATTGACTAATTTTATTTCCATTATTTAATTTTATTCAGTAAGCCTTTAAAGGATTTCTTTTTGAATGCAAATAAGGAGATAATTATTTCATGTAATTATTTTATTGACGTACTTTACAGCATTTGTTACCTTAATTGTGCTGAGGTTTTACATACTGCATTACAATCCTGATGGCAACACTGGATTTTGAAATTCCAATGAATAAGTTAAATTAACTTCTAATCAGAAAAACATAAACCTTATTCCTGACTTCTAAGCTACTCTGACCTGACAAATTTAATTTCTGAAGCACCTTGTTCCTGTGATCCCCTCCCTCCCTAGTGGACAGCATGGTCTTAAAATTTCTCCTTGAGAAACTGATTTGGTGTTGAGTTTCAGTGTTAACTCTGATCTCCTGGTGACCTTGTGGCCCAGCAGAGGGGTGACAGGGTAAGTCCATCTTATTGTCAGGTCTCTTCCCAAATCCAGTCCAGCCAGGTGGGTTCCCAGAACCTGAGAGATACCTGTGGCATATGAAAATGTGCCAGCAGTGAATGGATTTCAGCATCACTAAATCCCAGCTGGAGCCAGGAACTTGCAGTCCTCTATTCNTTTTTTTTTTTTTAACATATGAGGAATTTAATGATTGGCAGCTCAGCCTTCACAGTTTCAATTTAAAGGCATTGCTGTTCTTGGTCTGTGTGCATGGGCAGGGAAACTGAGCTACTGCCAGCCCGAAGGAAGTTCTTTAGCAGTAACACTCTTGCAGTGATCACTTGCAGTCTATGAGTATTCCATAAAAATAACAAACAAATCTGCTGCCAGAATCTATAGAAGCCTTTTCATAAATCCTGAAGCAAACTGGGGCCGTAGTAATTGCTGCCAGGCAGGACTGAATAGTGCTTCTTTATAGCATAAAATTTGGGCTGAGAAAAGCTGAATTAAATACCTCAAAATAAGCAAATTTAAGACATTTAAAGAATAAGTAGCTTTCTGGATAGTAAGGAGAACCATGATCCTCTCTCCACATCTGTCCCTTGTTGATAACGAAGGGGGCCTTGGTTAGGAGGACGTAGGTTATGGCTGAGATTGCTCAAGAAACAACATTTTCTAACTGATTGGAAAGAGTGGAAGTGGGCAGCTGTGAATGAAAATTTCTACCAGAGGAAACAATGAGTTCATAGAATTGTTATGCAGAGCTTAAAAAGTTACTCAGAAACTACCTTGGGTCTTATCAATACCTTGTCTGAAAATACCTGCACCAAATACTGTGATGAATGTTCACCCTAACGTAATGGTGGGTTTTCCCAGGAGATCCTGACATTCCCAATGCTTTCCCTCACAAAGAGGGTGCTCAGTGAGGATGAGATGCTGTTTATGCACTTGTGAAGTGCCAGTACAGTTACTGAAGTCTCTGTCACCATGCCCTCAGCCTGTTGTCCCCTGCCAAATTTGCAGACGCTCCTGACTTGAACCTCAGTGGCAGAGAATGGTGAGATGTGGCTCCTGTACTGCCTCTGCTCCCAGGGAGTTCTGTGCCCCAGGCTTAAAGACAGGAGTCCAGCCTTTCATCAGAAATGTGCTATGAACTTGGAATAAAGCTGAAATTAAATGGGAATTAAAATGCTGGCTGCCACATAAAACTAAATAGTCATCAACTGGTGTAAGGTACAGTCTCATCATAAGCCCCTGTCTTATCTAATTAGATATAATAGGATCAAAATATAACAGTATCATTAAATTACAATAATTGCAGGAAAGTGTGAATCATGGCACAGCTAAAGCTCATAAAACCTGGTGTCAGTTTTCATGCATTCATTGCTGAAAGTAGCTAAAGCAGCAGCTGTGGTGAAACACTCCTGACAGAGAAAGGTGGGTGACTTACATGGGGCTGGGTTTGGGGTTTGGATTATACCAGAAAACAAGGAGCTGGCTTCCTCAGGAGGAGCTCCAAACTGACTTTTTTCTTTTGTTCTTTTTCTGGCTGTGGCTGGGCAGAGCTGGGAGCATTTGTCACCATCCTTCCAGTTCTCATGATCCCAAGTCCACATCTTCCCCTGCTTGGTGGAAACCAAAGAGGTAAATATGCAGGGTGAAGCTCCCCTGAGCTGATACTGGATTTTCCTGGAGGGTTACAACAGGGAGTTACCAGTTACCTCCAGTTTCCAGGAGGGTTACCAGAGAGTGAGGAGTCCTCACCTTCCTCTCCCCCTTTGTAGGGGAGAAGTCAGTGAAGCAAAATTTGGGTGGTGACTACTTGGTGACTACTCCCTGCTGAAGAGGCAGGGAGATCTTCTGACCAAACACCAAATGATGAGGCAAAAAGGTCAGGACACTATCTTTTAATTTCCACAATTGGCAGCAAAGTGTCCAGCTTGGTACCAAGGTTTCCAAAGGTGAGAACATTTAGAACTTTTTTGGTGAATATTTCTGTTTTGGTGTGCTTGGTGGATGTGTTTGTTCAGTTCCTTCCTGCTGTCTGGGGTCCTAAGGTCTTGTGGGGCCTGACTAAGGAGAAACGAGACAGGTTTGTGGGTGCTGGGACCTTTCCATGGCATGGTGGTGTGCTTGTGGAGCAGTAACTTTGGACAGAGTGGATGTCAGCATTTGGCCTTGACAATTACGTGCCGGTGTGTGAAAAATGCAGTATTCCTAGGGAAAGAGGAGTGAGAGAACAGGAGAGGACAACTGGAGTTGTTAAGGAGAACCACAAAGCTAGCAACCAGCATGATGAGGTCATTGTGTCTGAGGGCAATGTGGTTCCTGGGAAAGGTTTTAGCAACTGGTTACTTTTCTGCTTATGCAGAGACAGTTTTGGGTCCTGCCAGTGGTTGATAAAAATACATGCATTGCTTCATGAAGCCAAAGCTTACCAAATCCCTGGGTGGGGCTCTGTTGGTCTGACGTGGGGCTCGGTCCATGTGTGTCCCTGCTGATCCAGAGACCCTACACTTCATGCACTCTGTGCAGGCTGTCCTGCCCCCTCAAAAACACTCTGCAGCTTGCTCTTCTTCAGAGGGACACTCTCACAGTGGGAAAGGAGGCAGCTCTGAGAATGGTGACTGAATTCCTCAATGCCTCTGTAGTGTTAGTGGGTAGAGGGAAGGATGGAAAAGCGGAGGAGATAATGACTGTGCTGTGTTGGCAAGAGCAGGGAAGGCACAAGGATGCAGAGGAAGATTGACTTGTCTCTAGGATACATTAAGACACTACATCCTGATCTGTAAAATGTTTGAGCTTCAGCAACACAGAAATTAGAGGGATGATGTCCCTAATAGCTGCCACTGGCATGCTTTCATTTCATTATGACCATTAAAACGTGGCATGTCAGGAAAGCTGTGCCTCTCCACCTGCCTGTGCACAGACGTCCAGTTAGACACAGCAGTTATCAATGAGCAAAGGCAATAAATGCCTGCAGGGGGATGTCTGTGGCTTCCTGTGTATTGGTAAATACTCTGCTGTTGTCTTACAGAAAACTAATGAAATCCGAGTAGTGGGAAATCAGTGCTGTGTTTTGGCTGGCAAGCAGCAGCGTGTCGATTTTCCTCTCCTCCCCCCACCCTCTGCAAATTATGAGGTGCCTGGATTAGTGACATAAGAATGAGTAAGGTTTTTCTGAGTTTGCTTACATAAAATCTAGTCCAAGTACATTTACTGAGGGGATACAGTTTTTCCTAGCATTAAATCACAGCCTGCTCTGGCAGTGATTTCCAAGCCTTTCCAGTAGGCAAAAGCTCCCTTTCCCACCTGCCACCAAGAAGGGCAGGCTCAGCCCCACCTACCCCTAGCCCTCTTAATGAGTCCCAGGGGAGAAATGTATGTATTTAATGGATGATTGCTAAATTCTGTGGAGACACAATCCTAATACAAAACTCTAGGCAGTTCCTATGAAAGCACTGCTGCAAATAAATACAGATGCCCTTTATATTTTTTGTCTTAATGTAAGAGCTGTTCATCTGTGAGGTGTGAACAGGTCACATCACCACCATCCAGCAAGAAAGGGATATAGGCCTGCTCCCCAGATTTTGTTAGTCCACTAGCTGCATCTGAACAGCCTCTTTAAAAATAGTTTAAGATTTTGACCTCCTTAGGTCCAAACAGACAGTGTTATCTCAGATGCCATCTGCCTAAAGGATCCTCTTGTGTTTCATGCCAGTGAAGCTGTCAGCCAGGTCTCTGAGCCATCTGAGACCCCCTCTGGGGCAAGGCAAAAAAAATCTAAAGGAAGGTTTTCCTCTGACACAGAGGAAATCTATTGCTTGTGGCTGTCTTGATGAATAGGAAATAGCTAAGGAAAGGGACTGGATTTTAGGGATAAACATAACAGCAATCTAGAGAAACCTAGATTGCTGGAGACATGGGGGGACTGTAGCAGTAGCTTGGCCCTGTGCTCTGTGTCCTATCACATGGAAAGATGTTTTGGTATCTGCATGGCAGCGCCCCGTGTCCCCTGGCAGCACCTGGGCTCTGGCAGAGCAGCCGGAGAAAAACGCAGGAAGGCTTGGGGTGCTGCCTCCATCCCCCAGGAAGGGAAGTGACAAAAGGGGTACAGCTACCCACCAAACAATAAAAGAGAGATATTAGTTAACCCAGGAGGTTAATGTCCTTAGGACCTGAAAACCCCCTCGCTCACCCTGGAGTCGGGCATGGCTCACTGGGATGAGGCATCCGCTCTGCTCCCAGGCCTGGAGAGGAGCAAGGACAGGAGCTGTGCTGCTGCAGGGGGAGGACATAGGTAATACCCAGCTCTTGAGCCTAACTGAACCTGCCAGGGGATGTCACACCGATGTGCAGGGACACATCCGAGGGAACATTTCTCTGGCAGCTTTGGATTGGACTTGCGGAGGCGCCTCTGAATGCCGAGCTCAGGTAGTTCAGCGCACGGCATTTCCCACTCGCCTTGGAGAGGAGCTGGAGGATGTGCATGTGCGTGTCCCTGGCACCACAGCATTCCCTGCCTGTTTACAAACTCTGTGCTCTGGGATTTTGTGTACACTAATGCTTGGCAGCTTACATAAACAGGCTTGCTGCAGATGCACGAGCAGCAGTGGGCTCCAGTGCTCCTGACTGTGACTGTTCTGCTCACAGAAATAGAAGGTGTTTTTTTAAGTCCTTCTGACTTTGAACGCTGCACTGTGAGCCAATCTTTTATATTAAAAATAACACTTCCTTCCAGAGTTTCTTTTGGAGTGCCTGTGTATCTCCGCTTTTCTTCCCTCTTCTGTGCCTAGATAAAGACTGATTAATTAATCAGCCTTTTCTCTGCATAAATGATGAGGATCTCTGGCAAGCGATATCATACTGATTTCTTCATGCTCTCCATTGAAATCTAGGGAAAGCAAACTACTTGCAAATCACTGTCAGTGCAAGACAGTGCTGTAGGTTTTGAGCAGGGGAAATCATGCATAAAGTATTAGATAAGGGCTTTATTTGAACGGATCTGATTTTTTTAAGGAGTAGATAATTATGTGTTTGCTTCACCTAACACGAATGGATCAAAATTTACTCCTCTTTTCACCTGTGCACTGTGTAAGGCCAGTGCAAAGTGTTAAACCTGGCCAAAGCAATATGGAATTTTCAACTCAAAACTGAGTTTTTCATTTTTATTTTACAAGGACTGTGCACCACTTCATTTTTGTTTTTGACTTGGGGAGGGTCCTTTTTTCGTGGTTCATTTTGCTCGTTTGTGGGGTTTTTAACCTCTGTATCAAGTGGAATTTGTGTCAGAAGCTTTTGGCAGAAAGCTCTGCCTAGGAAGATAAAGAGGAAGGATTGTTTGATATATCAGTAATAAATTAGAACTTCTTATCAGTGTGACTTATCTAGTAAGAGCCCAGCTTGGTGTCAGGAAGCGTGTGCTATATTCTCATTTCTGTTCTGACGTTGTAGCCAGCCTTGCTAATCATTTTGTCTCCTCCCGCATCTTCTTTCTCACTTGTAAATTGAGGCTGATGATGCTTTCCTCCCTTCATAATGTGCTTTAAAACCCACAGAAGGAGATTGCTGAGGATGATCAAAGGGGAGCCTGATTGCACTGTTCAGTACATCAAAAATGGGGTTTATTACATGAGTTCTACTACTGGAAAGCTTGAATTTACATTTACAGTGGTATGAGTCTGACTGAAAGCTCAGTGACGTCAATGCAGGGCTTTGCATTGGTTTCAAAGGACATTAAATGAAGCTTTATATAAAAATGCATGTTTCATCCTTTTTGCTGACTGCTGTATTTTCCATTTGTAAAACGGGACTTAATTCTCTCAAACTATCAGAGGATGTACAATGCATATTTTGCAGCTGGAACAGGGAGAAGGACTCCACAAAAATTTGGAGCAGAGTTCTGTTTGTGGTGATCTTAGAAAATCATACAGCTCTTTCTCATCTCTGAAAATAGCAGAAGCACCACTATAAAATGGGGATTGGAATCCTGATCTTCTCCCTCTTCAGACTACAGAAATGTCTGCTGGGTCTGTCCTGGCAAATCCCTCCCAGTGATTGAATGGCAGGCATTCAACCTGCTAAAAGAAGAAACAACATATGTGGGCACAGAAAATAGATAGAGGCACTTCATTAAGAAAAACCAACATAATGTGTGCTCTTGAATTAGTAGTGCAAGAAGAGATCAGTGATTAGGTATCCACTGTCCCTTCCCCTTTGTTTGCAGTGTCCAAGGAGACTTTTGTGCAGTTGTGTGTGTGTGCATGAAGTCTCTCCCCTTGACATTCACACTGCCCATACCTGACCCATGGTAGCAGTGAGTTGTACATATCAGTGAACACCCCCCTGTTAAACTGGCAGCCTTCAAAGACACTGCTCTCCCTTCCACACATGAAAATAAAGCAGCTAGATTCTTCTTCTTTTCTAGATTATTCCTCCTGCCAGCCAAGCCTTGATTTTTAAGATCTCCAATTATCCCTTTATAAGCAAGGAATAATCCTGAAATTTTTTATTCTTTTTACTGATTACACTTTTATGGCAGCTTTCTGCAGCTTTATGCTGTTTTCTGCAGCAACGCAAAGGCAAATGCTCAGCTGAGTTATTTCAGCAGAGAATCTGACCCAAGGAGGGGCAAACTGTGGCTGGGACTTGGTCTGCCATGGACAGAGGTATAGGCAAATTTTCCATGGACAAATCCATAACTGTCAAACAACACCGTCTTGTCAACACCCTTGGGGCATTTTGGGGATAGATGCTCACCTAATTGGTTTCTTTTGGTGTGTTTTCTGGTCTAACCTGAATCTGGGCTCTGCCTGTCTGGAATTGCAAAATGATCCTCATTTTTCTGTACCTTTCTCAGAGACAGCCCACCTGCAGCAGGCTGGTGGTGAACTCCTTTCCTCCTGAGAGGTATTTTATCCACCCATTCCTCAGGATGTCCACACTTATGGACAGTGGTGATTATGGATGAGGTTTGATAAACATCTGCAGCATTTTCTCAAGCTCGAAAACCAAATTGCTCTTTTCATCATTCCACAGAGGAATATCATAGGTTAGAGATAGGTTAATATATAACCAGGTTTTTAGGTGTGCATCTTTTACTTCCAAGCAGCTACTCTTTCAGCAATCAGCATAACAGATGTACGAACATTTATCTATATGGATCTACTGTGAGGTCATGGGATAACACAGAAGCCTTAAAATGAATGGAAAGTATGTATTTGGGGCAACAATACCAATTTCCATCTAAAGAGTCTAGGTTTGCAAGCAGAATTGTTTGGAAAAAAATAGGGATATAAGAAGTGATTAGCTCTGGTGTTGCAAAGGTCAGAAAACTTCCCCAGATTTAACTATAACACAAAGTCTTCTTCAGAACTGGTCTAGAGCATAGCTTTCAGATGATGAGGGTTTTTTTTTGCTCAGATGAAGATCAATCACAATGTATGGGATACATGGTCCTAATGCCAGTCATTCCAGCTTTGCTACGTGTTTTATTTCTAGTTTGAATTCGCTTAGATTCATCTTCCGTCAGTCGATTCCCACTATATTTTTGTTTGCTGAATGTAAGAGCTATTAGTTATGGCAGTTGCAGAAAATGGTGATTAAACTGTGAAGAAAACTCCTGCAATTTTTTTTTCCCATAAATACTCCAGGCTGAGCTGTGTACATCCTTCCATCTTTAACATTTTCATTATCCACTGAACCCCTCAGTTTCCCAAATGCTTCCCAGGCATGTGGATACCAGAATGCAGCACAGCAGTAGCTACAACAGAGCCAAATTAGAGGTTATTTGGCTTCTTCATGTTCCCCTGTTTGCATTCTTTGTGCTGATCACAGAAAGTCACAGTGCATTGATAATTGCCATCAACATAAGCCTTTTTTAATAGTGGTTGGTTCCCTGTGAGCGTGGCCTGGGTCCCTCCCTCAGGGGTACAGAGCCACTCATTCACCTCTCCAAGAGCAGGAGATTGTTCTTGGCTCACCAGCAGTTCAGGCCAGTAAGCACCACTGCCTGTCCTGCTTCCTTCCTGACCCTCAGATCTCTCTGTCACTTGTAACCCTGGATGGAGAGTCATTTCATTTGTGCTGCAGCTGACAAAAGTGATAAATAACACCGGGTGAGGACCATTTGTTCAGAATGCCACAAGAACCCACCTGTGTTTGGAAGTGATCCTTTATTACCTGCTGGAGGTCTGGTGTCTGCCCAGGTTCAGAGCCACTGGTGAGTGCCACGTGGGTCAGTACTGCTGTCATTCCTTGATCCAGGAGGGAAGGTATCTCAGAAGGGTAGGAACTGTGGCCCCTGTTCCAGTCCCACACAGCCATCCTCTGGTCAAAGTTGTGCCTTTCTGGTACAATACACCTGTTCTTGCCCTCTTCTGGAGCTTCAGAGGTTTCAAGATTCAGGTTCAGTCATCTAAATAACTCTTTGGACAACTATTTTTAAAACTTGAATCCACATTAGCTTTCATTAACCTTCGCCTGTTATTTTTATAACACAGGGTATTTCATCACCATATGATCCATATTTCATCACCATATGATAGGAGCCTGTGCTCTCTTACCTATTTCTGTAGCAGAGAAATATCTATCCACTACTACTGTATTTTCTTAATTTTACAGATAGCTCCATTCTTTCTGTATTGTTTTCCTTTCTTAGCACCCTCAGAAAAACCCAGCCCTCTTTATTTAGAGTTAAATTTAATTTTTTTTCAATCGTCTGTTATTTCAGATTTAAATTTGTGTTATTGGCAAACAACTTCTGCACTTGGCCATGTGTTACAGCTTGGGATTTTGATATTGTTTCAAGTGTACAGTTGCTCACTTCTCCTCTTGAATCCAAGGACTTTTAGAATTTTTATGTGGACTTTTCATTACTAGGTTACTTAGTAAAATGCTATTAAATAATGATAGCTCATAATATTATCTGCCTTTTTTTTGTGTCACTGTCAAATACTATTAGCTGTGTGAAATGGCAGGGAGTAGATTTAGATCAGCAGTTTGGGCTGTCCATTTGTGATGTTCAAAATGAAGAGTCAAAGCACTCCCATGTACCAAAGTGTCACTGCTTGGTTTCTGGTTTGATTTTCTTTCTCCTTTCTATCTGCTAGATTAAGCCAAGATACAGCCTCCTTGAGTCAGGAAATGGTTGAAAGTGTTGCTGATAATGTAAAAAATATAGGCATATTTTAGTTGTGGCAGTTTGACACCTCTGAGACAAGATCCTAGTGCTGAAATGATGTTCATGATGCTGAAGGAGAAAGCTGTGTTGGGGAGGGAGGCTTCAAGATCTCATATTCTCCAATCACTTGCATGATTTTGGAGGTCTGTAGGAGATAATAACACATTAATCTGCCTTGTGTTTTTTCAGAGCATTGACTCATGTATTTCTATTTGTTGGTGGGATGTCAATGACAACACAGCACTGTATTTGACAGAAAAAGCTACTTCTTCCAATTAAAACCTCTCTGTATACACAGTTGTAGCCAGGAACAGATTTTACTGGTTTCCCCCTGCTGTCTCAATTTTTTTTTTCCATCTTTCTTTATTCCTTGCTTTCTCTCTAATAGCCTGTTTCTGTCTTGTAGTATTTACATGCTGCTCCCAATAACATCTATAATTTATGAGCCTTACTTTTGGTGCACTGAAAGATCAAAACAATGTCCAAAGAGCATGACGCAGTAGTCTCAGCTTTGATATTACTTTATTTTTAGTTGTTCTCCCTACACAGAGCAGCATGACATTTTCTGTCAGCTCCTGCTACAAATTTTCTAGACTGCATTGCCTGAGGCCCAAATGATTATAAATTTGTATTTTTGAGGTGGACTGTTTTAGATTTCACTGAGATGTTAGCAGCAATCACTCCTGAAACAGCTGGGGGTTTTTCCCACTAAGTATTTTAGCTGCAGATGAGGGCAACAATTTTGCTTCAGCCTTTTTTGTGTCTTTTTCAAGATGTGTGAGATGACGTTGCCTTAAAAGCAATGGGGCAAAATAGTAATGAAAGAAATATTTTCTTTTTTCTTTCTTTCTGGTACTTGTTCCAGTTAGCACCACACTAGCTCTCATTGCATGCTCTTACCAGCACTCCAGGGCTTTCCAGAGAGAAGAGAAATGTCAGCAGTGGCAAAGCAAGTCACAGCTTTAGACAGCAGATGACTGGCAGGACTGGAAACAGGGCCAGGTTTTCCTAGAATCTCAGTGTCCAAAATACTGCTTGAGCAGGCTAAAAGGTATTTTTTTTAACCTAACATGTGCTCAATGTTTTTAGTATCTTCAGCTGCTCATTATGGTCTCCAGTGAGCTACAGGAAAGGAAAGGTCCAGACCATGTTACCAGCTCTGGGGAAAACTAGGGTGCAAAACTCTACCCTTCCCCATGCTAACCTTACCAAAATTTGCTTTGTGTTATATTTCTACAGTCCCCAGCCCCAGCTTGTAGTTTATGTGCAGGAATTGAATGAGAAGCTCAGGCTGCTGCAGGGCAGAATTTATCACAGGACACTGCAGGTGCTATTTCCATGGGAAGGGCTGGGGCTTGTCTGTGTATTTCTATACTTATATTCTGTATGAAACCTAATCTGAAGCACTTTAGCAACAGCTGGAACTTCCAGAAGATTTCCTTGAAAACTTTCATGAGATCAGGTGTTTTTTATAGATAAAACACCTTATGATTCCATTGGAAATGAGAAGTCTTAACAATAGTGCCATGCACTCTGAATTCCCAGAGGGAAGTATATTTAGGCCTGCCATTAGTACTACCAGCTCCAGCCTGTCAGCTCTCCAGAAGGCATTTAAGCTTTTCTGGAAGCCAGTGGTGTGCTGGCTCCACAGCCCAGAGATGTACTCAACTTGGTGTGCCCAAATCCTGGGCTGGATGGCCAAACATTCCCACTGCACAGCTCCTTGGGGCACCCTCACTGCATCCCATGCCAGGCTGTGCTCCATCTCCTCCAACACAGCCTGCTGGACACTGCCCAGGTTTGCTGGCAACTCAAAATGCTCAGTAAAAATGTTATGGCCTTCAGTAAGCAAGGGCAGATGGGTTGGAGAGGACAGGAGGAGAGAAGGCTCTGGGAGGACCTTATAGCACCTTCCAGTACCTGAAAGGGTCTGCAAGAGAGCTGAAGAGGGACCTTTTACAGGGAAAAGTAGTGATAGGAGAGGGGGAATGGCTTTATACTGAGAGAGAGAAGGCTCGGATTGGATATTAGGAAGAAATTATGAACTGTGAGGGTGGTGAGGCACTGGCAAAGGTATCCCAGGGAAGCTGGGGATGTCCCACCTCTGGAAGTGGTCAAGGTCAGACCGGGCTTTGAGCAGCCTGGTCTGGTGGAAGGTGTTCCTGCCCATGGCAGTGAGTTGGAATTGGATGATCTTTATGGTCCCTTTCAATCCAGACCACATTGAGATTCTAGATTCCATGTGTGGCAGGGGCTTTGGGAAGCTGAAAGCAGTAGATCCATTGAGAGGAAAAACATTTCAGGGGCTTCCAGGAGGGAGAAGGAAAAGAGAGAAAAAGAATGGAGATCATGTGTTTGCTCCTGAATTTGAAGTAGAAAGAGAAATAGGAGAGGGTAGTGCTGGGAGGATCCAGAGAATGTTAAATGGATTAACTGTGAGCAAGGAGGGTTATGGAAAAGAAGAGATTTTACACTGAAATAAGACTAAAGGGCAAAAAAAAAAACCCAAAACCCCCAAAACCTAAGCCAAACAGAAAACCCCAACAAACCAATGAAAAACCCCCAGAAAAGCTGGGGTTTGGGGAAGGAGCTATGAAAAGGAAAAGAAGCACAATGTCTCTGTTAGCCTGACCTCTGTTAGCAAGACTGATTTGTTTCTTAACCTCTTTACTATTTGGCTAGATGTTAAACCAATAATTTGCTTTTAAGATACTGCCCATTGTAGGGCACTTCCTGCTTAAAGGGAGGGACTTTCACTCAAGGCTTTGGGGTAAGAAAGAAAAGGGACGAGGCTGCATGTGCAGGGTAGAAGACCCATGGTTCCACAAAATACAAATATTTAAGGGGTAGAAAGGCCCTGAAGTGGGTTGTTTGTGATTCAGTAAGGCCCATAATCTTAGAGAGGCTCAAGTACCCTTATCCTTCATTTCCAGTGCTGGTATCCATGGCTTATGGGAAATCTCTGCAATCCAGCTATCTATAGTTCCTACGTAATATGTAAAATTTAAATGCCTAAGGAAGACTTTCTTAGAAACCAGAGTATACTTGCCATGCTATTTAGACAACCAGTATTTCAGGGTAAGAATATAGAGATATGGACTACAGCCAGGAGGATAAATATATATGGCCACAGCACAATGTGACTGAATCCCCTCTGAGAGTTCCCAGCGCTATGTCAGTACAAATGTCTGCTTCCCTCAGTCAGAGTTGGCTTCAAGGGATGTATCCCATGAAGGGAAAATGCTACTGCAAACTCTTGGAGCTAGGAAGGTGTTAAAACCTCAGCCAAAATATGAAGCTGTATTACATAAGGTTTGGAAAAGTCCAGATTGCCTCTCCTTGGCTAATCTGTCATAGCCATCTGCTGGCTTGCTGTTGTCTCAATGCAAATACAAGCTGATTTAAGTTAGTTTAGTGGGGTTTTGGGTTGTGGTTGGGTTTTTTTTTTTGAACTAGTTCAGTCACTGTGTGCTGTTTCAGGTGAGAACGGGCCTAAGGAAATTTAGAGCGACACACTGCACTGTTTTGGAGCTCACAGGCTGCTGGGACCAGCTCATCAGGCATAAAATAATCCTTAATTTGGCAGATTATAAACATTGAAATGTGAAAATAATGGTATTTAAAACCACTTTCTGTTCTTGCTATTCTGTCAAACCTTCCCCCCAGCTGATCGGATGCAGTGGTTTTCTGGTCTCTAATGGCTCTTCATGTGCAAAAAAACCAGTGGATGGGATCAGGTGGCTCCCTGTCCAACCCACCCCTCCAGGCACAGAGGATGGGTTTGCTCTCCCAGCCCAGCCACCACACAGTGGGTGACAAATATGCTTCTCCCAGGAATGTCTGAAGTGGGGTACTGAGCTGTGGCTCAGAGCAGTGATTCAGGGAATATGCATCCTGAGCATGAGGCGAGGCTTTTTATGGTGTAAACATGGTTAAAACTTTGGGAAAATCACTTTCCCCCCGCTTTTTAAATTAAATTACTTATGAGGAGGCGTCAGAACCATTTGCACAGGCAGAAGAAATGAGGATTGGATTGAGCAAATAGATCAAACACCTTCATTTTCTCTCCACGTTGTTCTTGGATCTATTTCACTGCTTGGCTTTCTGTGGATGAACAGTACAGGCTTTGGGATTGCATACAGGTGTGCTGTGAATGTAACATTCCCTGAAAGTGGACCATTTTACATAAAGTACCTTTCCCCCCTCCACATGCCTTTGATTTGGCTTGCACATGTTCCACCAAGCTTCCTTGACTGGATGTGCCTGTTGCTGTCACTGCCGGCACTCGGAGGGAAGCTGCTGCTGCCCACTCTGCAGAGCCAGTTATTTCCAGCCATCAAACCAGCTGCAGCCAGAAACTTCATAAATGTCATTAATTTGGAGTCCTGCTCTGTAGCTACAAGTCACTCCAGCTATGTAGGTCCTGCACCTATTTATAACCTAGCAATCTGTCTCTGGGGGCTTTGTGCAGTTCTTTGCTCCGTGCCACGTGGGTGGTAATGTAATAGCTGTGTATATTATAAGATTTCCTCTACCACTTTTTAGAAGCAGCAGGTGCAGTGTCAGCAGACTGCTCTGCTAATAAAGCACAGGTAAGGTGGGAGCTGCTTTGTGGAACCCTCCCTCCTGTCTCTGCTGCACCATCTGATGTTTAAACAGTGGTTTGTTTGCTGCTCCTCTGTGTCAGTGAGCTCCCAGCTGGAATAGACTACTAAAGATGAAATATATTGATAGAGAGGTGTCACTTTTACAGCAGGGAGCAGCTGCAATATTCCCTGAGAGTTTTTCCATGCAAAACCTGGGGGGAAGATGCAATATCACTGTCTGCTTCCTACCCAGAGTATGGCAGTGCTGGGTGCTGGGTGCTGTGTGGATGAACGCCCAACCTCCAAGAAACTCCACAGTCTGAATGGTTCAAGATAGGCAGGAGAGCAGAGAGAAATGGCAAAATGACAGTCAGCACCACAGACAGAGGATGTAGAGCAATTAGCAACCTCCAAGCTGTCAGGTTGTCTGTGGGCAAACTGACTAGAGTGCACTGCTATAGAGACACTTTGTGGATGCTTATAGGAGTTCCTCAAAAAGAAAAAAGTTTTTCTCAAGACACTCTAGCCTACAGGGAGTACACCAGGGGCTTTGGGAGTTAAATCCCCAAATAAAATTAGTCTTGGGGAAAAAAGAAACACAAAGAAACGTGGACTGTTTGCTTATGGATGTTCTTGCTTGTGTGTTTTATCCAGAAGCAGGTCAGACTGGAGCTTGGAGAAGTGAGGTCCTTTATCTCTGCCTGCACAGGAAACCAAGTGGAGGGAGAGAGGAAAGGATGTGATCTGGCCCCTTAAGGGAAATGTTGTCTGTTGTCTGCAGTAATATACTCCTTCTACTTCTCAACTGCTTCTTTCATATTTTGTCTGTGGATCTGAAGCTGAGCAAATACATGATGTATGGGCTTGCTTAGTTCAGCCAGATGCCTTCACAGCTGCTTTGTGGCTCCTGAAATGCTTAAAAATGGTTAATTGGAAAGGCAATATTTTGTATGTTTCTTGGGTGAGATATACTATACAAACAGGCTAGAACACACTCAGGATTTTTGTGTGTGGACAGATTCCTCAAATGCCCAGCAGCACATACCTTGTGTGGGTTGGGGTATGGGATGCAGAGTTTTGTGCTCTAGGTGATGGTTTTTGTGCTCTGGGTGATGGTGGTTGTGCTCTGGGAGCCCCTCTGGTCTGGGAACAGCTGATCCAACTCTCCTGTTGTGGGCACAGCCCTGGGAAAGGGAATATATTACACCTATTATTGGCAGGGACTTGAAGGGAAGCCAGGCTATCCCACATGTGAACCTTTGAGGATAAAGGGAAGGCTATTTCATGCAGTGCTGGCTGAGGGACAGCTGCAGCTGCCTGTGCCTGCTACATTACCTAAGAAAAGCTTCTCAGAAAAAAGCACCCCAAACCAACACTTTTTGGTTTACCTTTTCATCAGCCATAACTTTAGGATAAGTGTCAATTCAAGAGAAGGCAAAGGTTTCCTCTAAGAAAAGTGGTGGAGGTAGTCTGGGACAGGGACCTGGTGGGGAAAGCACTGAGACAGAGATGATGTGGGGGAAGGAGGACAGTGGCACAGGAGTGATGAACTTAGGGACAAAGGATGAGCTTGGGAGGGAGCCAAGTGCTTTGGGGAAAAACTGGAACTGGAAAAAGAGACAACATAAGCAAAGAGTCAGAAGTGAGGAGCAGAGAGTAAAGAAACCTGCTCTAGGGTTGGTCCAGGAAAGAACAGGGCAGAAGGACCTGAGCGCAAAAGCATGCAGGGCCTAAAATAAGGCTGAGCCTTTGTCCTCCACTGCCAGAGAGCAGCTGCAGAGCTTGGAGTGAGGACCAGGGCCTCGGCATCCTCTGCTTGCTGAATGGCACAGGACATCCCACTGAGCCCCTCTGCTGCTGAAGGGCAGGGACCTTTTTGGGTGCTGCTTCCTGCCAAATCTCCAGAGCCCACAGGCAAAAAGTCACAGCATGGGACATAGGACATGGAGCATGTGCGTGAAAATGAAGGTTTGCCTCAAAATCTCCTTATTGAATAAAATGGAGGCTTGTGGGGGAAAAAAAAAAGTAATATGGCATCATGTATTTAAAAAATTCTTGTAATAGACAAGATCACATTAATTTCTTCCACCGACCAACTTTTTGAGTGCTTGACATTTTAGCCTCAATGTCTTTTGGTGGATATTTGAGGATATAATGTAGCTATGGAATTCCTTGCAACAGAAGAGGACAAAAACTTTTTCCCACCTTGTAAAATGTTTGTGGGATTCCCAAAAGGGTCTCCAGTGGGTAACTCTGTGTCTTGACCTTTGAGTCCCTTGGTGATTATTTCCTAGCATGATGTAATTCCATTTCAAAAAAGGAAACCCAGGCTTTGAACCAGGCAGACAGATCTTGCCTTTCTCTACTGTGATGTTTTTTCCAGGTGAATATTCTTAGAGTGTTTGGCCTTTCAAATTAGACAAAGGAATCACTGAAAATGTAATGCTTCTCAGGGGTGTGATGTCATTCACACTGTGCCATAACACGTCATAAAAGGACAGTAATTCCTGGGGCCCTGCCTGCTGCTACAATGATGTGAACTCCTCTTGCCTGCAAAATGTGTCTGGGGATGATGAAGCTGTTACAGGCTGGATGCTATAGAAAGAGGGGAGCACAGGCAAAAAATTTGATGAGCTTTAACAGTCCTTGTGCTCAGCTCTGGCATCCTCATGGTCTGCTGGCACCTAAACATTTTGTCCTTTAGAAAATGGTCAAAAGCTGTTCTTGGGGCTGAACACTGAGGAATGAGCAGGCAAGCAGGACAGGGATTGCTGTGTTCAGGGTCTTGCCTGTAAATTTTGGGGGAGTGGATTTTGATGAAGAACCAGAACAGAGGAGAGGTGGTTTTATCCAGCACAAGTGCCTGCTGTATTTAATCAGCATTACAGAGAGATTGAACCAAGATACCCATGGGATGCTGTTCAGCCAGGCTTTCACACACGGGGGAATGTCCACAGTGAGGTTATGTGGCAGGCAGGAACAGTGGAAAAAATGCCCTGTAATTCCACCTCTGCCCACACTTCCACCCACAAGCCTGGCACAAGAAACCTCCCAGCCATCCAAACAATTGCAGTGCCTGAAATGGGCTGCATTGTTTCCAAAAACTGGCTGAAACACTCTTATTTTTACACAGGATGATTTACATGAAGATTGTAGAGTAATCCTGCAGCTGTTAAATTCCCTACCAGGACAGCAGCAACCCACACAAAGTCTCAGGTACAGGGTCCTGCATGTGATAGTTTCCATAACCCATCATCCAGAGGGGAGGTAAGCATTCAACAACAACCAGGAAAAGGGCTAAGGGCTTAGAGGGGGATCTTGCTACCTTCCTCCAGCCAGATCCACTGCTCACCAGGCAGCAGCAGCACCAGACCCATGGTACAGTGATATGCTGTGGGTTAGAGTATTGCTCTCTGGTTGTTTCCATACACAGGACAGAGCAAAATTAAAGAACTGCATTAAAAAATGAACTGGCATTAAGTGTGCATGTTTCTACAGAATGGATTCTGAAATCCTGGGCAATGCAACAAAACTGGGTTTTCACAGGCAGTTCCTGGTGTCCTTTCTGTACTGATTCCTAAGCCTGCTAATTTGAATTGAAATTATCAGCATGGTTAAGGATCCTATGGGTTTATTGCTGCCCTATAATGTCCAAAACCAGAAATGTAGGGGGTACTAAATAAAGCTAGATAGGTGTTTGGTTTGACTTGGAATGGTTGCTTTTACTACTGTCCTCTGTCTCCTCCCTTGGGAAAAGGGGCTGATGGCTGTGTCTGCTCTGCTGCTGAGGATGTGGCTCGAGCCATCCCACAGGAGGCTTCCCATCCCATGTCACATCCCATGTCACAGGAGGCTTCTGGGACTGGGTAACCCATGCCTGCTCTCCTTGTTCCAGGTCCCAGGACCTGCTTGTTCTCCTACATGACCTGTTGGCCTATTTCTAGCCTTATAGACCTATTGCCTTTGCCTATAGACCTATTGCCTAATTTTCCTTTGCCTCAAGGCAAAATATAAAGGAGGGAATAGTAGAGATCCTCTCCAAATTATACAGATAACAACGAATAGCACATTGCACCAACCTTACCTGAAGGAAAGTCAGATTTGTGTCTCTCAGCTGTGATGAGTAATCCCCTCTGCCTCTTGTGGGACTTCTGTGAAGGACTGGACTTTCTATAGAAGGGAAAATGTTTTACTTAAAACTGACAGATTTTGTGTAACCTTCCCATAGGCTTGCTCTTTTTGTTCTGGGCTTTTAAAAGTATGCTCTTAGTTACAAATAAAAAGCTTTATGTCTGATCACTCCTCATTAGCTGTTCAAAGGCTACCCAAGGTGAGTTCTAGTTCTAACCATCCTGCTCTAGCCCTTCCCACCACATTTCACTGTTTCAAAGAGAGCACTTGGTCTTTTCCTCCACCTGTCCTGGTGCTGGGAGGGTGGCAAAGTAGCAGTGACTCCTTCCCTGGCCAGTGCCCTTGGAGCTGGCTGTTCAGAGCCTGCATTAGAAGGCTGCCTGCCCAAATGCTACCACAGACATGACCTCCAACACAGCATCAAACTTCAGCTGAAATGCAGGTCTGACAATGTGTGAAAGTACAGTAACATAAATAAGATGTTGGCCGTAGATCTCCTGATGACAGATGTAAGTGTAAGCATGAAGTGTGCTTTCTAAAAATAGCCTGCATGGAGAAGGTGCTGGAAGTGCTGGCTATTGGAGAGGCTTAAAAATAGGCCATAGATGACCAAAAGAGTAAAATGGCAACATCAGCAACATTCATTGTGCAAGTCCAACATTTCGGGGCACCTGGACGCTTGGGATCAGCTGGGGGTGAAGTGGCACCTGTGTGTGATAGATCTTTCTGCAAAGGCAAGATATGGGATGGAAAGTCAAACAAGGTTTACGTCTGAAATGCATGTTGTCCATTTAATGAAGAGCACTCATGTTTTTCCCCTTAATTCCATATAAAAAAGAAAAGTTTCCCCAAGATTTCCCACTGTCTTCACTCTTCTCTTTTGAGAAAGTCCCTCATTTGCTCCCAGTCTGTTCCTGCTCTGGGTGGTGCTGGAGATGTGTTTGCCCAGGGATTACTTTGTCTCAATGACTATGACTCCTCTTTACAGTTAATCCTGTTCTTTGCAGCTATATCCAGGGCAATCACGGAGGTTTTGGTGGCAAACTGATGGAGTACAGGCTGAGCAGAAGTGACCAGACCCTGTGTCAGGGAGTGCTGTATCTGTGCCAGCTCTGCCCTCACTGCAGAGGTCCTGACAGGGCAAATGCACACAAGAAAACTGCATGGGTGTGCCTGGAGTAGCCTGAGAGTTTGAAGGACCTGATCCTTGCACAAACCTTTCAGTTAAAAGCTGAAGCAGACTAAGAATTGAGCAGAACCTGACAGTATTTGATATCTAATTTTACTTTACAGTGGGAGATATGAGACATAGCAGTTCAACCTTCAAAATGAACCCCAGTAACTCCTTCATGCTCCCCAGTTATCTTTACATAATGAATACTTGCAAAGTAGACATGACCATGTTCTGTACCTTGCACTCCTCTGTGGTACTTCCTGAATTGATGTGTAACACACAGACCTGCCGCTGGAACGAGTGAGCGTATTCCAGTGCTGTCCTCTGTTATTTCAGATATAAGATATTAGATTTTTACGCAATTTTTCATTGCCTGTTTTATTTTGCACCTCTACTGGGATCTTGTCTGTAGGCAGTGTAAGGATTCTTCCATTCCTTCTCACACCTCCACCTTCAATCCATGAGAAACTCCAAGAAAACCATTTTCTACCTGCTCATATTGCTTGTTTCACTGAGCAAGAGCTGCAGCATTTCTCTCAGTAAGAAGGGGCTAAACTGTTTATTGAAATAGGAAATCCTTCATTATTTAAAATCATAGAAGGAGAAAATAGGAACGACCTTTTTGGACATGAATATGCTCTAAGATCATTCTTCTAATATGGCTGTGGTATGCAAAGGAAGTATGAATGGAGGTTTCTCTTGTGGTCTTTTGGGAATTTCTAGATCAAATACTTGCTTGGCAAGTAGACAAATAGGTTTTATTTTTTGTAATACCAGATCTTAAAACACTGTGATCAACAGCCCCACAGTCACTGAGGGCTGAGTAAGAATAGACATTGAGTTGCCTTTTTTAGGGCACATCAGCACTTCAATTAACTCTTTCAGTGCCATTCTGCCACACATTAGCTCAAAGTAAATGATTGCAATGGAGCAAAGAATTTCTGGGCTGACACATGGTGATTGTGTGCTGGCTGGAGCTCAGAGACTGTCAGGTGCTTGCTCCCAGTCCTCCACATCTCAGTCTGTCAGGGCAGAACATGTGGGTCCCTCTATAGAGGCTCAAAGACTCTGCAGTCACTGTGCTTGTGCTTACAGAGGTGATGAGCATGGGAGTATTCATTTTTCAGATGATAAATCCTGCCTGGCTCTGAGGTTCTTCCTGTGTATGAGAGAATACAGCCATGTTGAATATATGTGTGTATGTGTCTGTCTGTCTGCATAAATGGTTCATGTAAAATGGGAGTATTTTTATGTTCCTCCATGGAACAGCCAAACTGCTGTAAAACAAGGATTGTCTTCTCTACAGCACCCTTTGCAGTCCTCTGCAGGCTTAAATAATGTTCCAGGGCATGACTTGGCTGCCTTGGCAGCAATGCACTGCTGAGGTTACTGGGAAAAAAATAATACAAGGAAGTGTAATTAACAGCTGAACTGAGGAGAAAATTTTGTGACCTTTTTCACTAACATCTTTAGAAGAGTGTTGTTAGGGAAGATCCTGCCAGTGGAGGGGTTTTTCTGTTTGCAGTTGTGAGACATCAAATTCATTCATAGTTGCTTTAACCAGTACTGTAGTAAGTCTTGAAGCAATGAAGAAGTGTTGCTTGGTGATTCAGCTGTGGGTAATGGTGGTTTTCATGCACAGCATGGCCAGCAATTCCCTAGGTGGGTGCTTAAACCCTTCTGATAATGCTGTTGCACTACATTGGAACTTCTGGAGAGGTATGAAAGGCTGCAGGCACCAAAGGTTCGGTGGTGATTTTGCAACAAAGATGTAAAAAGAGAATCTGAGTTTTCTTGAGCTTGCTCAGTTGTGTGTTTAGCTAGCAAAAAAAGCAAGCAATGTCTGTTGTATGACTCTTCAGTGGTCAGTGTGAGAAATGGGGACAGAAGAGGAGGGCCACACAGGATGGAAGGCAGCATCCTGTAGTTTGAATAGCACTGGCCAAATCCAGGGCCTCTTGTTTTCCTGCAGTAGGTGTTGGAACACGGAGCCACATGGCTGCTCTGTGTGGGGCAGAGCTACAGCTAAACTTTTCCTTTCTACAGAATTCAGATGTAGTGGAACAAGGGGAAGTGCTTCTTCATGCAACAGTGGCAAGAACCTATCAGATTCCTACAGTAGTAGATTGACTGAGTCTTCCTGAGGCTCACCACCAATAAATGCCCATCATCTCTTAGTTTGAAGAAGAAACAACAAAAAACCTGTACGTTTTAGCACTGACCCCTGTTTCAGACTTTTCTTTTTTTTGTCTATTTTAAGTTTAAAGGATAGAGGAGGAAGGACTGGGAGAGGAAGTTGAGATGAAGAATCCTCCTTCAGGCTCTTAGAGAGCTGCAACATTTGCATCCCTTTTTTGAGGTCAAAAACTTGTCCATTGTTGCTGTTAGAGCGAGACCAAGCTGCAAACACACCAGGGAATGCCTCTGCTGCAGGGTTTTGCAGGCTAGAGGAACAATCACCCCTACATTTCTCTAGTACTCAGCTTTCAGGAGATTGCTTTAAACAGTTTTGAAATATCAGATGGTATAGTAGTGCTGAAGCTGATACTTTGATCTGCAGGGAAGTGGTGCTGAGCCATCACTGGAGTATTTTTTTCTGTGGGAAAACTCCAGTTTAGGAAAATGTCATAGCAGGCTATCAGTTCTGGCACGGAACTGCTAGCAGGTGGATATCGTGATAGGAAGTGTTAAGTGGGTTTTACTGGCTCACTGGTGCAGCTGGCTTGTTCTCTTGCTTACATAAAAGAGAAGTGGGACCTGCCCTCAGGCTAGAGTGAGAATTTGGTTTTGCCATGAGGTGGAGAACATGTAACAAGGACAACAAAGCCTGAAGTGAAGCCTTAGGCTGAGGTTTTACACAGTGTAACAAGAGAAGTAAGGGCAATGTTATTTTAGTTTTCCAAGCCTGACTCTTAGCCTGTGTGACTGATTTCAGTGCAGCTGATAAAGAAGGTGTAAGAAAGGAGGTGAAAGGAGCTCCGAAATGTCACATACTGCCACAACCTGGAACCAGCTTTTCAAGACCATCTTTGAAAAACAATTGTCTTATCTGCTTTTGAATTCTGATGCAGCCAGCTGGTGCCATCCTTGTAATGCTGCATTTGGGCTTGGCCCTAGAGGTCTTTCCTCTTTCCATGCAGTTTTAGACTGCCAGTTCTTGGCCTGACCTGGTCTGGGAAAATGGCTTTCCTCTCCCCCTTTGCAGTGATTCTTTGCATTCAAATGGCTTTCATCCTGAATTCTGCCATTTTTCTTGGCAGAAGAGGGGTTGGTGTGGAGTTTTGAGGGGTTTTTTTTTTGCTTTCCCCAGCCGAATCAATACTCCTCCATATGTGGTATTGAGAGAGACATATGTGAAATTAAGGGAGTTTGTGTGCAAGAGTGTAGCCACTTTTTACTGAAGTGTTTTGCAAAAGTGGCAAGATTTATGATGGGGAAAGAATGAACAACAGCTTTGGCTTGGGAAGAAAGGCAGTACAGCTTTGGATGCCTCCTGGAAAAACTCTTGGCTATGATGCAATAGAAAGTCTACAGTAGGAAGATTCCAGTCTTTCTGCTCAGAGCAAAGGAGATAAAACGATGTTCAGAGCCATAGATTTTATCCAAACCATGCCCTTACTATAAGCAAACAAAAAGGAAATGTTAGAATATTGTGTTTAATTGGGTATAAGTGCTTTATAATTTATCTCTTTCTGTTTGTTCCATTCCTCTGGGCATCCTTGCAAATTAAAACACAGGGATTTCCCCACAGCTATAATTTAATTTGACCTTGTTGTGAAGGAATTTTAAAGTGACATTGCACTTCAAATGTGAACATATTCTCTTCAGCACTGCCCCTGTACTGACTGGAGCAGGAGTACCCTCAAGTCCTGGCTGCCCAACATCCACCAGCCATGTGTGCCTGTCCTGTTCCTAACCCAGAGCCAGCTGCAGGGTGAGTTCCTTTGCAGTGATCACTGCTCTGCCTTCTTCCCTGCTGTTTCCACCCTCACTGTTTCCCCCTGCAGCTTTAGGGAAGCACTGCCAGGGCTTTCCCTGTGGATGTGGATAGGGGAGTACAAAAGCTGAGCCAGGCCGTGGTGTGGGCTCCTGACAACCTGCCCTGCCTCTTCCACAGATTTTGGGCACTCCTTTGGAGGGTTCTATAAAGACTTGATCACTTCAGACATAAGGACCAAGTGCTCTTGGCAATATATTAAAATAATCATGCCTAATCTTGGACCTGACACATACATAGCTCTTCACACATTTGAAAGCAAGGCTATTAATTAGTTCTCACAGCTCTAGCTGTGAAAGATGATCACTTTGCTGTTGAAAAGAGCATACTGAATTAAATGAACCATCAGACAAAGCAAGGGCACTTTTCCTACAGCCTTTTGAAAACATAAATAAGTTCTGACATTTCTGGTTTACGGGGAACTTGAGGTCTAGAGAGGTCAAAAAAGCCTGTAGGTACTGAAGTCCCATTCACCTTCTGTTGTAGGTACCAGGTCCACACTGGTAGTCTCTGCAGAACTGTGCACTACCAGAAAACAATCTTGCTTTCACACCATTTTATTTTTGAAATTATCTTTAGCAGGATAATCTAGTGTTTCATTAGATGGCAAACCCAGTTTATAATAAAAATTCGTCTTGAGTCTTTGTGCACTGTATACGTAAATCCCTCTTTGGGATTACTTTTCTCAATTTGCTTCTTTTTTGATCACAATCCAGTTAGGGAAAAGTAAGAATGAAGTTGGTAGTCCTAAAACAAGGTGTTAGGCAAGGCTGAATACAGGAAGCAGGTTGTAGGGACAGAGTGTAGCTCAGCCTTCCTGAGGGAATGAAAGGATAGTTGAGGAAGGTAGGACAGTCATCTACTGCCTTGTTCCTCTGCAGGGTGTTGGTCCCTGTTCCAGCCCCTGGTGCTCTCTACCTGCAGGCTCTCCAGGGTGTACAGAAAGAGCTTTGAATTCACCTGTGTTTGCAAGGACAACGGTGTCTTACACCCCTGGCAAGTGACGTGGTATGAGTGAGGAAGGAAGACCTGCCACTGTCATGTAAGGTCCTGGCCTGTGTTTCCATAGGAGGCATGAAAGCATGGGATGAATCACAGGCCACACTCAAGATGGTAATTCCAGCCTGCTGGAAAAATTCTGTACCCAAGCAGAGCAGCTTCTGCCCCTTTGCTCACTCACTGTAGCTTCAGCACTGTGAATGCATTGAGGCCATTTGAATTAATCTTGGTTTATGCCACTGCTCTGGGAGAGAGGCACACACAGGCTAAATTCTGGTCTGCTCTTGAGTGTTGAGGTGCTGCCACATGCAGCATTTAGATGCAAAACAAGGACAGAGATGCTGACAGATTTCCCTCAGGCTGTGGATTGTGGTTGTGGTCACTGAGCGGCTGTGTCCCCCTGCAGTGGAGCAATTGCACTGGAAAGGGGAGTTCAGATGGGATAACTCATGCAAGTTTTGTTCAGCAAGTGGAGGGTATGTCAGACCCATGTCTTTCACAATTTCCCAGAACTGTGAATAACCCAAGGACAAAGAGCCTGAACTAGGTTCCCCTGCTACAGCTGGAGAGGTGCCACCAGTGTCCTGCTGGGAGGCTTCCTGACACCTGAGTCCCACCAGCAGCAGCCAGGCAGGGCTTGAGGAAGTCAGTGGCAGCAGCATAAGCAAAGGAAAACTGAGTCACATTTTTATTCAAATGAGTGCAATGTGTTTGGCTTAACAGTTGTTTATATCTCATAGGATGGATTTTAAAAGTAGGTAGTATTTTCTCTCCATTAAGGCAATACACAGTGTTTATTTTGCTTAATCAAGTGGCAGAAGGAGAACATAAGTTCCATTCATTCACCTTTAAAAATGTGTGAATGGTGTGTGGCTGAAGAGATGGGTGATGTATCTTGCCAGGTCTGTGCTGCATTAACTCACTGTTTATGGTTTTTGGCTGGAACTGGTCTGACCAAACTGGGTGAACCAGGAGAGATGACAGGGAGAGCTCTGTCACTTCCTACAGAACTGTGACCTCACTGCAAAGCAGACTTCAGTGTGAACACAGCCCTTTTCCCTCAGCACTTCCATGAGTGTGGGTTGACAGGTTAATCCTTTCATGTTCACACACAGGTTATGCAGCTAGGAAGTGGGAACAAGCAGAGGATTGCATCCAGGTTAGAGCAGAAACATTTCCTGCCTTTCTGGAGCCATGATGATGCTAAAAAGTGTACTGGTTGGAAAATGGAGGCTAATATTTTGAAGAAGGTGGCTTCCACATCCTATAGAAACAATATTTTCATTGGAGGGACGTGTGCTCAAACTTATTTTGCTACTTCCCCATTTAAAGCAAGAAGTTTCTAATAGCCTATACTCTAAATAAGTCAGGTTTCCAGACAAAAAAAAAATCCTTTAAAACTTTTACCTTTGGGCTTAATTACAATTTTCTCCTTGAGAAGCACATGACTGGCATAGCACATTTCCCAACCAAGTTATTCCAACTGCTGCTTGAAAAAGCCAAAATGACAAAAAGCATTCACTGTTTGGAACAAATTAGCAAAAATCTCTCTCTTTCAGTTGGCCATTGCTGCTCCACATATGAAGGTGACCCTCTACAACCCTTTTCTCAAGTATTATAAAGGAGCAGGAAAAGAGAGAAATGTTTTGTTCCAGGGTTTTGAGCCATCCTTAGCCCTGGTGAGTGCCCTGTTCCCAGAGCTGCTGGCACTGCAGCTCCCACCCAGTGCTCCACCGTCACCTGCTGTCAGCGAGCCTCCAGCGTGTCTGTGACCTACAAAGATAAAAATACCCTGATAACAGGAACAGGGCTTGGTGAGGTGGCAGGCTGTGCCACTGCCAGGAGACAGTTTTGGTGGGGACCTGAATGAGGAGCCTTGTAGGGCCTAGAGAACCTCTGAAATGAGAAGCGGGAGTCATGGGGTGGTTCCATACCTGGAACTGTTCCCTGAATCCACCCAATCTCTTCATTTTGCCTGTGGCCCTGTTCACTCCCCTCTCCCAAAATTGTTGTAGATATCAAGGTAAAAATAGTGGTTGTACAGGATCTAGTCAAGACCAAATGCCTCTTTGTGAAGATTCCTGCTCACTACTAAGAAATGTCCTGTAAAATATCACAGTAATCCAAATGGTTTATCTGGCAGATCTGCTCACCTGGCTCAAGCTATTAGTTATCCAGAAAAAGTTAGAAGAAGAAAATGCTGAGCCTGAAAAAGCAAATCTGATTTCTTATCAATCAATCAATCAATCAGTATCAAGAGGAGGATGTGCAATACCTACAGCCCAGCCCTACAAGGTATTTTGCTCTCAGGAAGTTGCTTTAAGGGATAGTATTTCATCCAAGACTTACTTTTAAAGTTAAAATGATATCTCTCCTGCTTTCAGCCAAGAAGAAAATGGGGCCACCTTCTTCAGATACTTTTAAAAATCTTGTGGAAAAAAAAAAATCTACATGGGTACAACACTGATGCTCCTAAAGAGTTTTTTTAGGGACTGCATGGAGGTACAACCAAAGCAGAGAATCAGTTCTCTGTCAATGCACTCTGATAAGATATAAGTACAGGTGGGGGGAAGATCTACCCTGAAAAGAGGATCTTGGACATTTAGAACAGGTCTTTGTAATTGTGTGTACGAAGCTAAGCAAAAAAATACTGTTAAGATCAGGAGCATCTTAACCTCATAATGTGCAAGAGGAGCAGGTAAGGATTCTCATATGCAAAGAACCAACAGGTCCTCTCTCTGAAAGGTGAACTTCAGGAGAGGGTGAACAGCAAGTCAGGGGACTTACTTAACCAAAGTAAGTTTTCATTCTCCCAAGGCTGTGGTCAGCTTGGGTTTGGATCAGGTTGAGAAATTGCAGGAGTGCTTCATCTGTTGTACACACCTGCTTCTAGAAAAGTTGTTTTCTAGCCATTTTCCCTTGTAAAACCTGGAAAGGGCATCTTCCTCTGTGTAAAGCCATCACCAATAAACTAACTTTTCCCAGAGAAACTCTTCTGCATGAGGAGAGGGAAAATCACCAGTCTTCATTCCACATTTTTTACCATTCTTTTTGATCTGGTTTCCCTTTTGCTCCTTTCAACCTCAAATTCACTTGTCATTACTCTTTCATGAGCTTTTAAAATAATATGTTGTTATAAGAAATGAGGCTTGAGAGTGCTGCCTGCCAGTTCTTCTCAATGTCGTTTCTGAAGCTATGCTCATTATCAATTACATTTAATAGAGAAGATAGCTGTCACAAATGTTATTCCCTAAATAAATTAAATTTTATGAAAAATGGAATCTGGGGAAGTACTAAGGAAGAGAAAGTAGCTCTTGGACATTTTGTCATCTTGTTTGCAGAAGACAGGAAATGTGTATTCTTTGAAGCTATTGCCTGTATTTTTTTTTTTTTTTTTTTTT
>WEIU01002592.1:285394-407198 GCA_013389925.1 Aegithalos caudatus | reverse complement strand
TTTTTTTTTTTTTCCTCCCTTTTTTTTTTTTTTTTTTTTTTTTTTTTTTTTTTTTTTTTTTTTCCTCTTTCACTTCTCTAAATGTAGTTTTCATATGTTTTGAGCTCTCTCTTGACAGAAAGGTTGCCAGAATCTTTGGTAGTGATGGAGGTGATGACTCTAGAAGAAGCAACTGGAACTTGACTGAGCTGTCCATTCTTTTCTCTTGGAATTCTGGATCTAAACTGTCCCTTGGTAGTGTTACGAGGGCAAAGACTGGAGAATCCTCATGAAATGCATTTTGAAAAGGTCATATGTCCTTTACAGGTATTTTTAAAGTAATTTTTTGTTTGTTTGTTTTAACTAAAAGGAAAGGAAACTTTTGAAAAAGAATGTATTTCAGATTAAAAATTCTGAATGCTTCACTAAGGAAATCTACATGTTTCATCGGAAACATGTGGAGATATTTTCCAGTAAATAATTCAGTAAAATGAAGTCAAGTTCATGCAGAATTGCTAAACTTGCTCCCAAACTCATGAAAGGAAAAATTTCCTCAAAGCTCTTGTCTCAAAAAATGTCTCTGGTCACATACGAACCTGATGTTTATTTCCCTAATAGTGTCATATTTTCTAGATGGTGAATTAATCCTAAGACTAGCAACAAGGGTTCACTAGCCCGTTTCTGATCTTAATATTTGTGGGGAGCAAGGCTGGCCATTTGCATGAAGTCACAATTCCCCTGAGGGTCTGTCTAGATTTAATCAGCAAGATAAAGATGTGGTGTGGGACTTGTGTATGTGCTCTTAGATTGTGATTTTAGCTGCTTCTTAATAACACCTATGAACTTTTGGAAATACTTGTTCTTGCAGTCAGGACATTTTGGGCTTTGGTACTGACTAGGGATACACTTTATTTCCCACTCTTCCCAGGCATCCTCTCTACTTTTAATTGCGTATTCAGACTTGGAGTACTTCAGGCATGTATACTTGGCACTGTCTTTTGAGGACAAAGGCATTTATTGTACAGTGGTGATAGCACACCACCAATTTTTCCATGCTGTTTTCTGAGTTCTAAAGATGTGTTTGAGCTGTGCCAAAAGGCTGGTAGCACAAGAGCTTTAATTTGTATAAGCTGCAGAGCTATGATTCCCAATTCCTCATTCAAACAGATGTTGAGTGGTGCAGGTGGCTCCTTCTGCTCTTTCAGCTTTTACCTGACGTGCCAGGAGAGGAGATCACACCTGAGGCAGAGGCCTGCAAGTGGGAGGTTGAGGCACGTCGTTCCAAAGATGTGTTGGAAGCAGCACAGCCCAGGTTTGGAACAACCAGTGTGTTTGCAGCTGGTGAGGCTCACTGAAGTACAGCATGGGATCAGTGATTTCATCCTTCTTTAGGACAAACGTTCTGCAGTCACTCCTAAACAAGTCAGTTTGTGTGAGCCCTGAACTCAGTCTCATCATGGCTTTGAAACCAGACCATGTGATCTGGATCACTGATTTACATCAGATGTTCTTGGGAGGGCTGGGTCATACACAACTCATAGTCTGAGTATTTTTTAATCAGAATTTGTTGGTAAAATGTTGCCACTAATGAAAGAAGGATTCTTGTGTAAAGCAGAGACAGGGGAAACGCAGTTTTTCAGGTATAGCTGGTTAGAAATGGGGATATTGAAAGGATCAGTAGGGCTCCTCAGCTCAGTAAGTGAAAAAATGTCTATACACAAGCAGCTGTGGAGGGCCAGGGACCTTGTTACCAGGTAGGAGGACATGCTGGAAACCTTCCCTAAAAGCTGAGGCACGTTGAAAGAGACACATGTATCAAAAGAGGTGAGATCAAGTCACAGCTGGAAATGCTGTGTAGCCAAGGCATCTGCACTTAATTGGAGGGATTTCAGAAAGACCTGTAAAATAGTGTAAGGCCCTAGGGATGTTCCTTACAGCAAGGAAGCAGAGTTTTCACTCTACTAGACTTCTCTGAGAAAAGAGTGAAAGGCAGGTCATTAGTGATCTTTTTTTCTTTTACCGGTCTTACATTATTTAACAGAAAAAAAAAAAAAAGAAAAAAAAAAAAGGCCATCCAGTCAGGGAATATTGAAATTAAAAGCAAACAAAAAGAGAAAGTCAACCTTTAATGCCAGAAAGATCTGGAATGCTTTCTGAAGAGAAATCGGCTGGATGGACACTCTTGGAGCAGAAACTCAAGTCCTGAAAGACAAATGGCTCTTAATGGGCTTAATGTTGTTCATTCATGTAGTCAGGAAGGAGGATAGTTGTGTGGTGAAGTCATATGGCCTGCTAAAAGAATCAGAGTGGATAGCTATGGCCATATTTCTCAATATTCTCCTCCAGTGTATTAAATTCCCTGATGACTGAACTCTCCACAGCTCTGCAGGCACATTGCTGTTGTTTGTATTGATCTGTGGTGCTCAGCAGGAGTTTATTTCAGGAGTTATTTCTCTTGCACAGTTGTGAAGTGTTGATTCATCTTTTTGCTGCAAAAATGACTAATAACAAATGCTTTCCAGGAACCAGCCCCAGAAAATCAGCCATAGACATGATTCAATTAAATTGATAGGGCACACAGTTCAGCTCCAATTTAATTATTTCTCATTTTATGTAGATGAGATTTCTTATTGCAGTGAAACAAATTATTATTTTCTCATGACAGTGCCTCATTTGCATGCTTTTCTCCTTATTCTGCCCTTAGTTTAACCTGAAAACAAAACAAAAGGTTCCTCAAAATTCAGAGGCTGAACTGAAGAGCTAATCTTTCATTAGCATTCTGGAGACAGTAATTCCTTTGTGATCTGGTTGTGCTTAGCCTTCCTATAACGCTGCCTGATTAAAGCTGTGTGTTTGACAAAATAGATTAAGCATGACATCTGCCAGGTATATAACCCCAGAGGTAAATACACCAACCTTTGGGAATTTTCATCCAAAAATATGCATTTGGCCAAATTTGCAGTTAAATTAGGATCCTGCTGCTTAAACAATATCAGATTTATATTTCAGGGATGAAAACATACATTTTTTAAATCTACTGCCTACCTACCTTCTACCATGATTAATGCTCACTCCATTTGGGAGTTAGCACAAAAACAAGTGGAAGCTGCAGAAGTTTTTCACACCCCTGTTTTTCTCTGGAATTCAATCCCAATGAATTTTTCTTTGCAGAACCCCTGTGACTGGTGTCAGGGCAGACAGGGAGCTGGAGCACACCAAGAGTAGAGGAATGGCTGCAAGGCACAGGCAATGCCAGTGGTCAGGAATTAAATTCAACCCTCTTGCATCTTAACCCAGTGCCTAAGCCACAAATCTGTTCTGTCTCTCATGTAGGTTATGTTTCTTCAGGATGCAAAGCTGTTTGCCTGCTGTCTCCTGTGCTGACTGTCAGGACAGAGATGACATTTTTTTTTCCAGGCATGCACGTGAAGTCCTGTGAGTTGGGCATAGCCTGTTTTACTTTGAGAAAAAGATAATGGAAGAAACTGTGTGCAGCCAGCAAAAAAAATCCTGTCCCTCCCACATACCTGAGTGAGATTTCCACTGGGAAAGAAAAAACCATTCTGGGGTTATCTGCCTATCCAGCCCTTGTAACGTAAAGTTTTTACTGACTTTAAATTCAGCTAAGTAAGCAAGATGCCATATTTATCATCAGTAACAACACCCTGTTGGGAAGCAGAGACATATAAATTGTCAGGTGTCTCTTCAGCCCATACTGACCGCTGTAATAGCTGTGAAAAATAGAATGCTTCTAAAATACCCACATGGAGTGTGTGCTTTCACACAGAAAGAATAAATCAGCCTTTCTTTTCCTGGGCTTTCGTTCTGCAGTAATTTTTCACACTTCCTCACACAAAGCCATGACTGCTAGAGTTCATCCTGGAGTAGTTTTGCAACCAAGGGGAATGCTTAATGAAGCACTATCAGTCCAAATACCAGTCCCCACTGCTTAGGTTTGTTCTTGGATTCCTTGCTGGTTTAGTAGCTTGGACACAAGTGTTCTCAGGAGTTGATGCTGCCAGTGTCCTGGAAGCTGCTGGGAGGAAAAAAGCTTAATTTTGTTCAGGCAGTCCCAAAATTTCAGGCAATCTAACTCAATTGTGGTAGCATAGACTTACACTCAGAGATGCAAACAGGCCACTGTGAAGTGCAGGGTCTGTGCTGGTCCCTATTGAAGCCTGACAGCTCCAGCCAGGCGTGGGCCCAGGTCTGCCTGAGCTAGCAGGGATGGCACAGGGCTGCCAGCTGAAGGGGAGCAGAGGGTGGCCCTGTCCTTCATCTCTGATGTTTTGCTGGTGTCCATTCACTCAAGTATCTGTCCACTTTTTATACAAAGGCAACAGACACATCTCATAGGCGTTTCATGGAGTTTGTGCCATTCCCTCTTTGTTTTCCTGTTAAGGATCTGTTTGTATTGGTTCCTTTTCTTTTGTGGCTGGAAGGAAGAATGGGCTTGGTTAGATATTGTTTATCTCTTTTGCTGTCAATGGCATGAGGGCTTTCAGTCTCAATCCAGCAGGGCTCCTGAACTGGGGACAGCTCATGGAAAGAGGAGGGTGCTGCAAATGCTCTTCAAGCTGGGCTGTGACTCCATGAACCCATGCTTCCCCTTTCCCAGCCCTGGCCACTGCAGCAGGCTCGGACTCGTGGGCACACTGACCCCAAAGGCAAGGGCTCTTCATATGGGTTATTAAGCCAAATAATCTCTCTTGGTCTTATCATAAGAATTGGTGTCATTCACTGTGCAGGGGAGGTGTCTGGAGCCAGCAGCCTGTGTGAGATGAGTGTGTGTGAGGGGACAAGATGTGGGTGCCCTGTGGGGCAGGCTGATTGCCAGAGGTCCCTGCTCTCACCATGGGAGCAGTGAGTGTAAACACAAGGCCTGGAGAAGGGAATGGAGAGGCAGTGCTGGTGTCTCCTCACATCCCTATATTCTGTGGGAACAGTGTGAGAAAGTGGGGAACTGCTGCTGGGCTTTGGAGCAGGGAGCTCCTGCAGACTGTGACCAGAGCAAAGACAGGCTTTGGACGGACAAAAGGAAAAGGGAAATGTGGAGCTGCATTTATACCAGCTGCTAATCTTGCTGTTGGAAGCTTATTTTTTTTTTTTTTTTAAAGATGCTTTATGAAAATGCTTCTGGGTAATTTACATTTGTATCCTTTGTGTTCTATAATAAGTAACTCATCTGCATGTAGAGAAGAGACAATTCTTATACACAATTGTCTGCTTGGCATATGATCTGCAAAGAGAATGTAATGGTCTTCTGCTTCTGTGAGCTTTTATTGACAAATACAGGGAAGAGCAGAAAAAAAAAGAAATTTGGGGAAAATTGCATAGCTATTATGAATATTAAGTTTTTGGTTGTTTTTGGGATTTGGACATAACTAAGACCAAAGCTTTATGTTTCAAAAGCTGTAACAATAGTGACTACTCTTGTTTCCAGCAGTTTGAGTTTATTATCTTTCATTATTTTTTTGGAAGCAAAATTAAACAGTTTATTTTTGCTTCCACAGAACCACGATTTTGGAAAAGTGTAGGCAACTTTCTATCTAAACTTTGTTCAAATAAACACTGTCAAATTTTTTTTACCTCTTAAATCTCACTTGCTGATATGCTCCAGAATAATTTTGTAAGCTCCAAATGACAAAATGAGGAAAATGATGTACATGTTTCCTCAATTGTATCCCAGTGCTGTCTTTATCTGTAGGATTTGCAAGCAAATTGACTTTCAGTCCTATCCTTTTCTGGTATCTTCTCTGCAGCTGACGAGAGATTTGCAAGCAAATAGACCTTTTTGAAAATTTAAAGCAGATTTGCCGTTTCACAGTTTGTATCTTTTGCATAAATACATTTTTTTCCAGAAGGCTTATAGGAAGTATTATTTGACACTTCCACTGGCCAACTTCCTAAAGATTTTGTTTGTTTCCCAGTGTTTAAAAGCATGTATAGTCTTCCCACCCTGCCTCGCCATCTCCCCCCTCCCCAGAAGCCTCACTTGTCTCACTTCACATGTGTTTATGACATCTCTATCATGTAAACAGAGAGTTTAAAGGGAGTGAAGTATATTTAAATAAAATTATTTTTCTCCAGGGAGTCACACACTATTATCATTAGGGCTGTTGTCACAGCTAAATTTACCAGATACTTTGCAGTGGGAAACCCAAATTCAGTTAATTACACTCTGGCAGGCTTCAGCAGTTGGGATAAACTCTTTGCTCCCTGGAATCTGTGTTTTAACTTCATATTACATCCAATATGTTCAAGGAAAGAGACTTAAGTTCTTTGCAAAGTCTAGGATGTAATTTAAAACTTTATAATAATGAATGTGCAAAAAGGAGCAAAATACAGTTTTAAATGGGCCATTTAATGCCAGCATCTTCTAGCATTAGAGAATTTGCCTTTGACAGCAGGCATCAGTCCTCTCTCCCAGGTAACAAGTGACAGGATGAGAGGAAATGGCCACAAGTTGTGTCAGGGAAGGTTTAGATTGGACATTAGAATTTTTTTTTTTTTCCCAGATGGGGTTATCAAGCATTGGAACAAGTTGCCCAGGGAAGTGGTGAAGTCACCATGCCAGGGAGTGGTCAAAAAATACATGGATAGGGCACTTGAGGACAGGTTTAATAATGAACATGGTAGTGAGAATAGGTTGACAGCTGAATTTGATGATGTTAGAAGTTTTTGCCATCCTCAATAATTCTATAATTCTGTTAGATTGACTTAAGAGAAATTGTAGGAAATGGAATTTTTCTAGGATTGTTTTTATTAGTAGCTAGGCCCAGATCTTTAGCTTATCATATACCCAACACTGAACAACTGTACTTGCAGGCAACTCTTGCAGGTAAGGGGAGAAATTTTCTTCTTGTCTACAACCCCCAGCAGTGAAATTTGCAGAGTAGTAACCCAAGGCCTACAGAATAAACTCACCTGGAGGCAAGTTGCAAAGTGTATTGCTCCTGCCAGGGGGCATCTCACCTCCTCCTTGCTTTGGAGAGCCCCAGATCTCCTCACCCTGACTATTCCATCCATCCTATGGCAGTTCCTTATGGAACACAGGGCGCATCCCACACGAGTCTCAGTGGGGACATTGGTCTCACACTACTCACCACAGAGCTGCCAGGGCCCATCAAGGGGGAAAGCTGTGAGATTTATGGGCCAGTGGGAGTGCACCAGCATGCTGGGTTCGTGCAGTTGTAGCTGGAGCGGGAAAATGAAGCATTCCCAATGGAAATCTTCAAGGGCAGTAGGGAAGGCTAGAGAAAATATTCCTGTTTGAAAGTTTTTGTGGCAGGTCTCATTTTGGGACAAAGCACAGTTCCTTCTTCTTTTCTTATGTCTTCATATTTTTGGAAGGCTCCTGTCTCCACCTCAGTGCTGTGGCCCCACACTGGACAACTTTGTGGGTTTTTTTTCCCTTATTAAAGAGTAGACAGAGGTTTCCAGACAGGCCAGATTTTCCATGTTATGTGCAGGTGGATCTTGTCTGCCCCTGCCCTGGTAGTGTCTCACTATCCCAGCACTGTGCTTGAGGATCCCCATTGCTGCTCAGCCCTGCATTTCCCATGTCAGGCAGCTTGGAGAAAGAGATCAGAGCTCCTCAGAGGAGCACCTAAGTGAAAGATGAATGAGCAAATTGGTTTTGTGCAAATTTCATTGATGTCTGCAGCAGTTCTGCCCAGGAAAAAAAATCAGAAACTCATATCAGATCAGTCTTAAAAATTTGAACTGAAATATATGAAGTGAGAGAAATGAGTTTGACCTGACACCCTGAGCTGAGCACAGAGCAAGTCTTCTTTTTCTGGGTTGTTTTTCTGGACTACAGCAGCAGATATGGAAAGCTGACACTGCAAACCCATTGCATTTATTGATAACCTGCAAGGAATCTTTTTGAGCAACAGAATAAGTGGTCATGCAAGTACCAGCCATGGGCAATTGATACACAAACCTACCTGCTGGCTTGATTTTAGCCAGACCAAACCTGAATGCCTCCCTTGCCCAGCTGGCAAAATTAAACTTCAGAGCTACATAGATGTGTTTAGGGAATATCATCCATTGTCTTAGAGACTGAGCAATATTTTTGTTTTCAAGAGTGTTTTCCTGATGAACACTAGAAAAGAGAACCGGAGGAAATAATGCTCTTTTTTCTCTCTATTGTTGTTGCTTGCTGCTAATTTGCTTTCTTTAGGCAAGTGGAACCTGTATCCCATTGAGCATGTGTTGGGCACTGACCCTCCCCACCACCAGCAGGGGTTGGGGCTGCTCAGACTGGTGCAGTGTCTCCAGTGTAGCATGGGATTCATCCTCTGTCTCACTGGAAGGATCCTCCTTGGGATATGCCAAACTCAGCCCAGCAGGAACTTGCAAAAACACTGAAGAAGAAATACCTAGGGAGGCTCTGTGCTAATTCCAGCTGTGATTATAACTGGAGGAGTAAATTACATATTGGGAACATGTTTGTAATGAAATGGGTGTGAGTGGCAAATTAGCACCACCTCCCCTGATGAGGAATGAACCTTGCAGGCTAATCCAACAAATGCAGTAGGAATAACAGATTATAGAAGGATGAAAGATAGCTCTGGAACCCTCTTCCTTTTGTTTCTGTGTCCCTCATATCTGCAGAACAGCTATAATGGAAACAACAGCCATGTATGTCAGGGCTGACTTTGTCCCCAGGGTAAGTCAGGTGAATGATGGGAAGAGTTATGTGTTCAGGAAGGTGCCAGACTGCTCTCCAAACTGGCTTTGCCTGTGCAACAACAGCAGTATAGGACTGGCAGTGCCCATATCAGCATGAAAACTCTGCTAGAGGAGGGAGGAAATGGGTTTAAAATAATTTGTTTGAAGAGAGATAGTTAATGTGCTGCTCACCTTACTCACTTCCTCCTCTGCAAGAGCTGTCAGACAAGGCTTTCCACCAGCGTGGTTTGGTAGGCTTTCAAAAAGTGTCTCATCTTTGAGAAAGCACATCTGAGGTTGGTGAAAAACAGCTGCAATTGGGAAGTGTTGTAATTGCTGGGAGATGAAACGTGTGGAAGGATGGCTTTGTGCTGAATACGTGATTTGCTGGGAATAGTCAAGTCTGTTCTGGTTGCCAGCACATCATCCTCTCTAGGTCACTGTATCTGCACAGAGTACCTTTGGGGGGCCAGGACTGAGACAGAGTCTGAGGGCTTGTCTGTGCTGGATCTTTGCTAGGGGATGAAATCAGGAAAATTTTGAACTGTGCCAGTAACCATATGCTCTGTTATGTGACCCACAAGTTGTTCTCCTCAGTCCTGCCAAGTTAAAACCTTGTCTCTCTAACAGTCCATTTTATCATCCTATGACAATAATCATGTTTCTGGATGGAGATCATTTCAATACAAATATTTTTGCTTTCCAAGTCCTCTGTTTAACTGTAGTGCCTCCTTGACACTGCAGAGCTCTGCAAAGTCACTTTTCTTACTTCTTCCCTAAGACAATTGCTGACACCATGGGAATGCCACTGCCATCACTCACTGGTCCTCCAGTTGTGACTGTACCTGCAAAAGGCAGAATGCATCTGACACAGCTTCACATAACACACAAGGGGACTTCCTAATATTTCAGAGACCAACCTATCTAACTTTTAGGGACAGATGCAGCTGGAGAGCAAAAACGAGCATATAAGAAATTGTTCTGATTTTACCCTTGCAAGGGGCAAACAGAGCAGATGTTTACATCTGGAGGTCAAACTACAAGCACAGCAATTCTCCAGCTGAGAAATATCTAACACTCTTATGGAGAGCAGGAGAATGGCTTGTAAATCGTGTCTTCAGAGTGACTTCACTGATCAACACAAAGCAGAAATGCAAAGACTGACATAAGTGAGCATTCAAAACATGCCATTTTTCTTGGGGATGCTCTTCTGAGTGAGATGCACTAATATGGCCAACTGAGAAATCCAACTAAATTAGGCAATTTCCCTTCTATTCAGCGAGAGGAAGAAAGGGAGGAGGAAGAACAGAAACCCTAAAAATAAGCCCCCACTGTAAACAACGTTCAAAATGAATGTTACAGGTTTAATTATTATTTTAAGTGCCTAATTCCTTCCCTTTGTGAACAAACGCAAGGAAAATACTTAACATAGTCAGAATTCCCTTTCCCTGCATTTCACTTTCTGCACATAGAAGGAAACCAGTTCTCTGAAATAGTTGTATTTTTGACATTTGACTAAGTACCCAGAGATGCTAAGAAAAATACATTCAGGATTTTATGACTAGCTTTTCCACAATGCAGTGAGGAACAAATGATGGGGCAAGCCAGCAAATAAGAAAGAAAAAAGAAGGAAAAAAAAAAAGAAGTCCAACCCTGCATGATGCTGTGAACACACTACCACAGCACACTACTGGCCCCTGTGCTCACAGCTCTGTCTGACCCGGGTCAAGTCACTGCAGCTGCCCAAAAGGACAAAAGAAGTACCAGGAAACACACAGGCTTGGCTGGGAGAGCCGGGAAAAAGGCAGTAAATAATTCAGGTGGCAGAACCACCTCTTTGGGAATCACTGGAGGTGACAGTGGGCAGCAGCCGCGCCTGGGAAGGGGGAGTTGCAGGGAGAAAGGATTGATCAGAACACCCCTGGGGGAGCAGAGTGAGCAGCTGCCACATCCCCCTGCTGTTGTCACCGCCAGGAAAGCAGGGCACGCTGTCCCCCCTGGAACCGCTCTGGGCACCGCCCGTGCCTGCATCCCCGCCCTCTGCCCCTGACCCTGGGGACAGCGTGGAAAAGGGGCTTCTCCACGGCTCTGCGGGGCCCTGGTTCTGGCCCCTGATGTCTCATTACCCTTCTCTGGTTCTGGAGGGTTCACAGAGCTCCTGTCCATCGCTGGGTATCCCTGGGAGGTAACGCTGTGTCTCAGAGCTCATTTGGTAGGTGCTGTGCATCCTAATGTGCTTCAGCCTCCCAACAGCACCTTCCCAGCTCTGCAAAGTGAGACAGAGCAGCCCCTGGGTTCACTCACAGGTGGGCATTTGGAAAATATTAAGGATCTCATTGGTCCTCTTTGAAGCAACGACTGAACTCCTTTCTTGTTGGTGAAATGCTTTCTCATGAGCTTTCCTTCAAGTGTAGTGGAAGGTCCCTTTAAAGTCATTTAAAAAAGGACAGAAAGTGTTGCTTGTGAAAAACTGAACAAGGAACTTTTCTAGGATCAAAAAACATTAAATTACTCTTTGCTGTTTTTGTGAGTTATAAAGTCTCTTTTCTGGCTTTTGATAATCCATTTTCTTTTCACTGGTGTTTTTCATGTGGACTTAGAGAAATATTACAGTTATCTATGCATCCCACAAAGTCAGTTTATATTTATTCACTTTGCCTCCTTCCACATCCTTTCTAGCAGAAACAGCACAGTAGCCACAGGGGAGAAAATTACCCAGGCAGATTCTCCATCTGTCTCTTTTTCTATTTCCCAGGGTTATTTGACGGTGCATATTTTTGTGAGTCTTGGTGGATCATTTCTGAATGATGCAATTTGAAACAAAAGAACCCAAACCCACATCTTCATTTAGACAACTATCCAGATGGTCTTAACAAGGCTAACCTTGACTGTGGCTCTGTTGGGTTGCATGCCATGGTTTGCTTTGTCTGAGGGAAGACACCACAGGCTCTGACATTTTTCCCTCATGGTGTTTGAATTCCTGAGTCTGTCCCTTAAAGGTAGAATTGTAACCTGAGTTGAAAGGGACCTAGAGGGTCCAAAGGGCTCAGAGTTGCCTCTGCACAGGACAAGCCCAAACCCCATATCTTATGCCTGAGTGTGATGTCCAAACACTTCTTGAAATCTGGAGGACTTAATTCCCTGACCAGAGTTTCCAGAGAATCACATCACAGAAAAAAAAATAGCATTGTGAAGAGCCTGAATAGACACTGGTCAGAGAAATAAAGCATGAAAATGCAAGATCATCTAGATAGAGGAAAACAAAATTTGTGATACAAAAGCCAGAGAGTTTGCAGAAATTTGGAACAGACAAATCCAGGTCAGGAAGACATTATGTGAGGAGAAGGCAGAGGTCTGAGAGACCATGTCTGTGAAGATAATGAGGGACAGGAGTGAAAAGAAAACCCCAAGCTGCAGGGTCTGTAAGGCTGAAGAACCCTTGCTTTTGATGGCATTTTTTCTGTGGTGATTCTTACTTGCTTCATTATGAATTAGTTAGGTGTATGTTCTCTCTACAAATACTTCTGTGAAGTTTTGACTTGGAAACAGTTTGCACAAAGTTCTACTCATGGTGCTACAAGAGCTCTGGTTGGGCTGCTGTTTCCCTCTCCCAGTTCATCAGTTTTACCTCTTCTCCTTTGACTCTCACTGCCAAGGTCATAACAAGTTTGCCAAGCCCAACCCCAAACATCCAGTATCTTTTCCAACTCAAAGCTCTTAGCTCCTCTGAGTCAGTGTGCTCCTGTCAAGAGCAACCTAAGAGATGTGGAAGCACCAAAGTCACTGCCATAAATCATGGGTGTCCTAATGCCATTTTCACCTCTGAGAGTGGTCAGTCCTTTGTGTCATGTCCTGCCAACATTCCCAAGTGCTGGCCATTTGTTGGTAAAGTACATGCTCTCGAGAGCCCACCTAACACAGTGTTGTGTGTTCCTACTGACAACCTGGCACAACTCATCTCCATCACTCCATCCCTGAGAAAGAAAATGAGCCTGAGACTGAATCAAAGGGGTTGCAGTTTGCTGCTGGGGAATGCCACTTGAAATTTTACTCATGCTTGATGCTAGATGCTTTTCTCTGGTCGCAGTTGCAGCATATTGCAGAGCTGATTAATTTGGCCACTGTGAGTGATACTCATAAATTCAGCCTGTTTTTCTCTGGTTGAGCTGTGCATGAAATGATCTGGGTTTCTTCAAACGTATTTGTTATTCATAAGGATTCTCAGAATAGTTTGGACCAACACTTTTCAGCTTGCAACAAGCTCAGGCTGATGATTTGCAATCCACTTTCCCCTTTCCATGGTTTGTGATTTGTCTTCCAAGTCAAACGCCATTACCTCTGTTTGCCAGGGAGTGACAGAAGCTTTATAAATAGAATAGTAATAAGTATTGAATAATGATTTTGTTTTGTATGAGTTTTTGGCATAACTCCGTATAGATCTGGGCATTCTAGAATACTTTTATGAATATCTTATTCTCCTCATAGTACCGAGACAAGTTCTGGTGTAAATTTGCAAAGCCAGCTGTCTTCAATCCACTTGTCCCTGGAGAATATCTTAATAGCAGTGTGCTGAATTATGACAAGTTGCCTTGGCCTGTGCCAGCTGCACGTTAATCACTGTTAATGTTTTATGTTCCAAAAGCTGAAAATATGTCAAAGGACAGAGCAAACTAAGACTTTCTATATAGTTTGCCAACTTGAGACATCAATTTTGCTTCCCTTCAATCTGATAGGAAATTTCCCAAATCATCCCAAGGCTGGGTTCTTAGCTGACTCTTGTCTGGAAGGTGTTGTGACACTTCAGGACTTGAAAGGTTGTTTTTCTGTTTTAAGAGTTAGCAAAGTAAATTTCCAATGCCACAACCCAGGCCAAATCCAGGCCATGCTTGGGGCTGCTGCACCATTCCTTTCTCCTGACCTGCAGCAGTGTGTTTGAGAGTTATTTCAGCCCAGCCTCTTTCAATCCTTGTGACTCTGCAGGCACAAAGAATATATACATTTTAAATACCTCAAAGCTGATGTGAGTGACTTTATTTAGATTGATATTGGGGTTTGCCGCTGGATTTCCTGGACTCCTCCCAGAGACATCTTAATTCTGTTCCCACTGACCGAAGGACATGACACATTTCTACATTTGCGGTTCCCGTGTTCCTGGGAAAGTCCGAAAAGAGATGACCCATGTTAAGAGTTTGAGGAAGAGAAAAGGGAAAACAAAAGAGAGATATGGCTCATTTTCCATAACCATGGCTTTCCCTAGTTCGTTTCTTCATGCATTTTCCATATGGAGCCAGTAGCAAAGTCCTTAGTCAGAAACAATGTTTTCTCTGGTGTGGCTCTTATTCTGCTTATTAAGTTGTTAGTGACATACAGCAAAAACAATGGGAGAAATATGTGCAGGGATAACCAGGGCTCTATCTACACTTCAGTGGCGTCAGATGTTGAATGAATTAATTGCTTGGGTTGAAAGATATTCTGTCTTTTGTTACTATTTCAATGGCATGATCTGGTGTAACATTATTAATTGTCTGTAATGATGTGGCAAGCCCTTTTTCCCAAAACTCAGCTTTACTGGGTTCAATGAAAATACCTCCTTCTGACAAAAGAACTGGCAACACCCTTCCTTTTGCAAGACCCCCTCTTTGTTTTAGCTGCCATGCTTTGAGTGTTATTTGCATTCCTGCAGTATTTAAAGACCCCAGGTTTCTGTGTGGGTGCCCCATCGAAGGCATGTTGCTCACATAGTCCCACAGCTGAAATGGTAAAATCCTCCTGAAAGGACATGAACTGGCACCTCTGGGAAGTGTTGCAATCCCCCAGAGGACAGAACCAGCTTGGGTCTGGTCTAACCTGGGGTTCTCACCGTCCTGGTTCTCTGTGGGGCATTAATATGCCTTCAGCTTGTCACAGTAGGACATGAAATAAAGATGCTTGACTTCAGTCAGCAGGCAGAAGAGAATCAGAAGGCTCTATTTATGATTCATTCAGCCTTTTTATAACATGCTGCACTAAAAAAGGCACATTATTGGTCCATAGGATTGACAACTCTCTCCATTGGTTAAGTAACAGAAATAGCAAACAGCACCTGGGAGAGAGGTTGTTATGGGAAAGGAGTATTGTTTACACAAAATTGTTTGGGAAAAAGGAAAACTGTTGGAAAATTTCCTTTGGGAAGTGCTAGCAATTCTCAGGCTCAGAAATATCAGGCCCAAATTCAGCATGACAAGGAATTTATGGATGTTATAGAACAGCATGGGACAGATGCAGAACTTTTTCTCTTCCTGGTACCACCTAACTATGCTTAGGCCAATAATTTCCTTGTGTTCCTTTCCTGAAAATGGAGGCTGAGATAACACAGTCCTTTTGTGGAGTCTTTGGAGATGTGCTGGTGCTTGCTATCAATGCACTGGGTGAGGTTTTGTAACACGTGGATCTGTCAGCATCGATGTTAATTTTGCCTCAGCTTCTCTGTGCATTGCTCCTGGCCACAGCAAGATCCCTCGTTGCACTTCTGTTTGTTCTTTTGCTGGAGCAATGCACAGTTTTGAGATGGCTCTCAGGTCAGAGTTTGCTGGTTAGGTTGCCTTACCCACTCACTAAAGCATTAGCTCCAGCTTTCTGAAATCCTGTGAAATTACCTCAGCTTTTTCTTTGAACCTGCTGCAGTCAGAGGATGGGAGTCCATTTCATCAGGAGCCTTCGGACATGCTCAGAGTACTTCCAGCACCCCCACAATTCATTACTTTTTAAAAATAGTTTCATTTTTCTGTTTAAAATTATTTTAAAGTGGAGGAACCTTCTACAAGATAAAATACAGTCATTTCATTGTCCAGATTCCGCAATAAGGATAAATTATAATTAATAATAGGCAAGTACTGCAATATTACACAACATAAATTCACAAGATTTTTCCATATAATTCAAAACAACCACTTTCTCTTCATGATTCAATAACCAGCTATCTAAGAATATAATTGGGTTGTATTAGAGTTAGTGTCAGGTATTGGGGTGAGTAACATGTGTGTTCATTCTGGAGTTTGCTCATTCTATAGCTAAGGTAGGCTGTTGCTGTGTTTGTGCAATACCATGTGGTAAGACAGCAAAGATGACAAGACCACTGGAAAGGAGTGAATTAACTTGGATAAAGCAGGAGACAGCTCACTCTGGGACTTTCATTCAACCTCAGCATTTTTCAAGGCTTAGGATCATCATCTAGTTTATATTTCATGTTGGTATCAAAAACGTGAGTCAAACAAATCATAGTTATAACAAAGAAGTTATAACCACTGATTTGCACCTGGAGCCAGTCTGAAAATACAAGTTTTAGATTATTTTTAATAGAAGTGTCTCCCAAACCCTCTCTGGCATCTTGTATCCAACTGCTCCTGGGCTGGGACAAAGCTTAGAGTCACATATACTTTTTACTGATCTAAGGTATTTCATTTGCCTTGTCAAATTACCATTTCCTTTGAATAAGGGTGTATCTTGCTTTGCTCATAAACCCCCAAAATTCAGAAATCTTGCAAAGCAGGGGATTTACAAAAATTTTAATTTTCTTCTGAAATCTGACATGCACTTGTTGAGTGACATGTGACCTACTCTTCCATGTATGCTGCTACTTCCTTACAAATTTCCTTCCACTTCTAAGAATGAGCTCAAAGGGACAGAGAACAAACATGGCATGTGCCTTTAAATGCAAAGGAAGATATCCTCCAATGTATTTTCACCTCAGCAGAGGTGATAAGACCTCTTCACCTTGCAAGCAAAACTTCACAGGGAGGGGAAGGATGAGAGAGGAAAGAGAAACTTCATCGGGACCTTTAGTTTAGATTAACCCATTGCTAGAACTGGGAATAAATGTCAATTTGTGAAGGTGGCTAGCCAGGGTTTAGAGCTTGGGTTTGGACATGCTGAGCTGATTATTCAGCTCTGGTCTGCTGTGCATGGCAAATGGTCTTCACCCTGCACTCAAACATGTTTTCCAAGGCAATCTGCTTGCTGGCACTCGGCCTCACGGAACCATCGTAAATGGCTCTGAGTTGTCATTGTGAATCAGGATAAAAGTGATCCAGCTCCTGCACAGAAAATGGAGATGTGCATTTTGTCCTGATGTGTGTGTTAAGCTTTCCTTGGGCTCGGGCTCACAGTAGCTTTTATCCTTCAAACTGTTCATTATCAGTGTACTGCAGCAAACCGAAGGGGCAGGGATTATGCAACCACCGACGCCCATTATCTTTTCCCATCTTCTTCCATCCCTTCAGAAGCAGTAGTGCAGAATTAATTATCATTCCTTTGAAAAGATATCTGAGACCATCATGTGGAACCTCCTTCTGCACAGCTTGCTTTCTAGTCAAAAGTGATTATGTAAAAACATAATTCCATTGTTTCAACTTTGATTGATTCAGACACACTAGGCTTACAGCAATTAAGCTAATATAATGAACAAATCATCAGCAGTTATATGGCACATTAACAGGCTATAGCCAAATTGTTAAACTGCAAATGCATAATGCTGAATTTTTACTTTTTGAGGACCTCCTGGTTTAAAATCATGCCTGAAACCAGATCACTTGTGCCCTTGCAACTGATTCAATTCATGTCTCTTCATTCTGACATCATCCTGTCCCTCAGCTCTGAATACCAAGACAGAAAACCAGCCTGACTGTGGGTGCCTTTCCATCAGGCTTTGTTAGGGAGAACATGCTCCTGGCACCCCCTCCTGATGGGGAGTGCTCAGGTTGCAAATTGATCTCCTGCCTTCCCATCCTTGTCACTGCCTCATCTGGAACAGAAACTAAAACTCAAAGCACCCACAGGAGCACAATTCTGTGAGAACACTTGGGGACAGCTGAGCCTGAGGCTATACTGAAGGAAGAGGCATGAAGTGGTAAGCCTATAAATTTTGGACTTTTGCCTTCACACCATCAGGCAGGGCAGTCAAGACACATTTATATGTAACAAAAACAGGCAGAAATGCAGGTTCCTAAATTATAACCTTGACTTTTCCCAGCAACCACCTGGAGACATTTCTTAAATATATATACTCTAGTGATGTAACTTTAAATGCTAGTGGGCACAGCTGTTAACATGGGAAGTTCTCTCTCCTCACCTGCTAACAAAGGTGTTTTGTTACACCCACACATACATCAGCTGACCTTGACAAACGGATGACTTCAACAAACAGAGATACTGTCAATCTTGATCTCTTAATTTTTTTATTTCATACTTGTTGGATATTAGAAAAATACAGATGACTGCTGTAGATCAGAGATTTTTAGTTACCCTCTCAGGTTTCTTTCCTGGCAGCTATTCCTCTTTTGGGATCTACCTGATTACTCATCAACACTCTCTAGATGCACTTTGGATTTTTGCTCAGATTTTGTCTACTGAGCTGTTCTCTTCCACCAGCTTCCTTTAATTTCTTGATAGTTCATGCCATTTTACAGATGGGGGAGAGAGTTATTTTGAGGATCCAGAAAGGACTTCTGGTTTCAGCTCCTCACTTCCAAAGGCACAGTGGGGACACTCAGATGGAGCCAAAATATGTGTTTCAGTCCATCTCCTTTCCAGAATAAGCTATGCATAGTTTTCAGGAATTTGATAAAACTAGCTTCCATCCCCAAACACTTTAATCTCTAGCGTAGTTAGGGTAAAATAAAACAACAATGGTAGGTCATTTAAATAAAACATTTGGAATAAAAAGGAATCCTTACTGTCAAAGGCACTTTGGCAAAGTTAGACATTTCCCTGGTTATACTGGGTTTGACCACAGTTTGTCTTGCAAGCAGAATCTGAAAGTGTAATGGGATTTCCATCCTGTCCCATCTCTGCTCTCAGCTCAGTTGGTGTCATGCCATATCTGGCTGTACTTGGGAATCAGTAGATTTGTATTGGAAGTTGCAGAGGGCTCTCAACGTCCTGTGGTTGAATAACACTTTCATGCCTGATCAGGGGGTTTTTGTTTGTTTGTTTGTTTGTTTTTGTAGTTGTTGTTGTTTAGGGGTTTTTTGGTGGGTGGGATTTGCTTTGGTTTTTTTGTTTTTTGAGCATAACACTTGGTGAACAACGAAATTACTGCCTGCAGTTGCTGTGGACTACACACAAGAATCAATGTGAACTTATTTCTGTGCCCCATTACTCACTTTTTGGGGAAAAAAACTGTGAGTTTGATAAACAGCAGTGATGCTTCTGGGGTTGATGCCTTTGTGTCCCTGCTCTGGATTCATGGGACCACTGCACATGGAAGTTTAATGATCGCATAAATTCCAGGTGCTGTCTCACCCTTGCTACAGAACCCATCAAATAAATTAATCTCAATGCTCTACTGCCTCCATAGGCATGCTGCAGGTTTTTCCATGCTGCTTTTCCCCCCTCCTCGTTTACTGCTTTCTTTAAATCACTACTCACACCCACAGCTGAGAAAGGGAGGTCATGTGTCCCAGCACAAGTAACAAAATGGGTTTGCTACCACTGGACACCAGAGTTTACCCTTCCTGGGATGGTGTTGTGGCACTAAACTGCTCTGCTGGAGGCACCCAATGCCAAGCTGCAGAAAGACTGCCTGAGCATGGATGAGCAGGATCTGTGATGTCCTTCCTTTACTCTCCTTGCCTGGCTGCCACCATTTCAACAGCCTGCTTAAAAAGCATCAGGCAAGGAGGTGAGCATGTCCTTGAACTTAGTCACTTTAGGTGGAAAATATGCTAAAGCCTAATTTAAACAAAACCCAGTGGACAAATGGACCTATATCATGGTCAGTGTTTGTGTCACTGTGTGCAGTATCCATGCTGCTTGTTGGGTAGCAATTCCCATATTATATGTATATGTTTTTCCATACATATATGTTTCTCCCAAGCCTTGCTTGATTGTTCTGCTGGCTACTCTTTCCCTGGCTTGAGCCTCAGCCCCAGTGCAGAGCACAGCAGGAGACTCTCTTTTTTCAGCACTTTGATAGAAAACAGACATGCACTAGACTTGCCTTAGATTTCAGGACAAGACCTGACACCCATGAAAACATCACTGGTTTGTCTGGCCTTCCTTCTAACAAAAACAAAGCACTTTAATGGCCCACCCTGCTCCTTGTCCTGCCATCTGTAGCCAGTGCCTGAGGAGAGGAACACCCTGAGGATATACCCACCTCAGGAGCACCTCTCTGGGTCCCCACTGGGATGTGTAGATGGATCAAATGGGGGAAATTAACATCTAATACTGCACTGCAGCCCCCAGTGTGCAAGGAGGCTCTGAAGAGCCCTGGTTGTAGTTAGAAAGGCAGAAGCAACACTGTAGTTGTGGTTAAAGGGCAAACTACCCTTGCTTTCCATGGTCAGAGGGCAGGTTTGCTGTACAAAGAAAATGCTGCAAGTTCAGCAGCAGGAGCTTAGTCACTGCAGAGCATCAGAAAGCAAAGGGAAGAGGCAAGTGCTGCAACACAGAGGGATAAACAGCACAAAGGTACAGGGGAATGGTGAACAGGTTCAGGAAGCAGAATTCCTCCTTCCCAAGGTCAGGACGGGAGCATGACAGGAGGGAGGTGGTGACAGCAGAACAACTCCTGATCAGCTCTACCTGTAATGACTGCTGCTCTCAGCCCTCATGGCCTTGAAGTGAGGATGTGTGATCCCTCCTCTGCTCTGGTGTTACAGCTCTTGTAAAAACTAGAATTGCCAGTAGTTTGTTTCTTAGGATCATCCAGGTCCGTCTTGTTTGAGAATATGGGACTAGGGTGGTACAATGCCACCTCTTTCTCTGATCAGCCAGAGAGGGACATGTAAGAAAAAATATCTTGAAATGACACCTGAATGCCTGTGCTGGAGGGGAACTGCAGGGAACAGAGACAAAAGCCACAGAAACAGGGAGAGCAGATGAGAATTTGATGGACAAATCCTGTTTCTAGGACAGAAAAATGCATCAAAACTGACCATCTGTGCAGGAGTTTCTAACATTTGGTTTTCTCTGAAAGAAGACAAAATAACTGCCACCTTTAAAAACTAATAATAAAAAATCCTCTCGTTGCAAATATTTTTAATAGCTTTTACATAACCTCCAGACTTGGCCCATTCAAGCAGCCTTGGTTTCAGTGAGGGAAAGTAGGCACAAACTGTGCTCACCGAGTTGATGAACTGTGTAAAAGGCTCCTGAGACATTTTCACTCCTAGTTGATCTCAGAAAGCTTCTGTGACAAGTGTCACTATCCCCCCTGAAGAGAGATTGACCCAAGGGGAATGTGAAACAGCAAACTGTGTAGCCTCTTGAAAAATCAGTTTGCCGGGGATAGCAAAAATCCTCAGCGCTCTCCTCATGCTGCTCTCCCTCCTCACCTTTCTGCCTCCCAAGTGCTTTGTAAGAGGAGACTGGCAGAAGAGCACAGCATCTCAAATGCAGCTGAATTATTCACAGGTTATGGAGCAGAAGGCTTTCTAGCTATGTAACCATCCTAGAGGACTTCCACCAAGTTCTTCCTGGTTGTGACAGGGCAGCTGCCCTGATCTCAGCATGCAGCCACCTCTTGAGCATCCCTCTTGGTTTGAGTGGATCTTGGGCATTCTTTGAGATATACAGGGATGCAGCCTTCATCAACAGTACCTGTGAATTCCTCTGTGCCTGACCTTTGTCCTTTTTAATCCTGAACTTTTTAGGACTTGTTTTAATATTTCAGCTGGATCATTTTCCCATTGATTTACTATGATGTGAAAGGGCACGTCAGCATTTTCCCATTGGTACTGCTGAAAGTCGTGGTCCATTCTCCTAGGAAGCCCTCACCAGCTGTGACACTGCTGAGGAGCAGCAAGGGAAGAAGTAGATTTTCTTTTCTTTTCCCCTTCAGCATTCTGTTTTTCTCTCCTCCCTAGTCTTGAAGGATATTGATGGCACATCACTGCCCAGAGCTCCTGTGCACCTTCAAACTGCACAAGAGCAGCTGCAGATGCCAGACCTGCCTATTGCCATCTCAAAGAGAGAGTGGCAGGAGTGAGAAGAGGTGGAGTGAGGGAATGTTTGTTCATTGTGCTCAGTCCCACAGGGCCTCAGATGTAGGCACATTTCTCTTTTTGACTGCTGTGATCAGTCTTGAGAGAGGACATCTGAAACAAAGACAGAAAAGCAGCAAATCCGAACTCTGCACTGCTCTTGGCAAAGGCTTTGAAACAGAAGGGGGGGAAAAAGAAAAGGATGGGAAAGGATTTTTCTTTTCTGTCTTGTTCTTTAATCTCTCCCTGTTTTGCTTTTATTTTGGTTTTGTCCCTGATTTTGATTTTTGTTTTTGCTATATCAGTTGTTGTTATCATGCCCACAGAAGTGGGTTTTGGACAGGAGCCCTTCACAACTTCTGCTTCATATAAATGTGACCAAAGCCACCCAGCTTACTAAGGCATGGCCACAGCCCCATGTGTGTAATGCACTAAGGTAATGATGGGCTCCATCAGGAAGTTTCTGATGGATCATGGTCCCATTCAGGCACAGGAATAAGTTAGCTGCAGTAATCCCAAGCATTGGTACTCATTGCCAGAGCTTCAAAGAGTCACAGAATTGTGATATCCAAGACCACTGTGCCACCAGTCAGCCAGTTCAGGAGTTAGGCACAGAAAACCCTCTTTGTTTGCAGCTCCCACAAACTTCATGTGCAGGTCATGTCCCATCCTCCAAGTCTGAGAACTTTCCTCCATCACACCCTAGAACATGGACCCTGTGCTAAACAAGGTGAGAGGCTGTCACACACCCTCATCTCAAAAGATTCTTGGGAAATGGGGACAACTTCTGCTTGCCTTGATATTAAAGGAAAATAATCTACACACTGATGTTTTTCCTAGTGCTGTAAGCAAGTGACATAGGAAGGGATTCTGCTGACATTCTGCTAGATAAACTGGATTTCTTTTTAACATTTTCTGATCCCCTGGTGGTCAGGGAGACCAATGCAGCCTCAGCAATGCTCTGAGATTATGATGCTGGCTGCAGCCTACTCCAGTGATAGGTGTTTTCCTTTTTCAGTGTCAGAGTTTACCATCCTCAGCTTCCAAAGTTTTACTTTGTTCTCCTTGCTGGCTTCCCACCAGGCAGCTGTCTCAAAATTGCTTCTGAGGTGGCAGTTCTTGGAGCTGGCTCCTTGAAGAAGATCAGGCTGTGCAAACAAGAATTTGCCAGGCACTCTTAATATATTGTTGTATGGACAACAGACCTCTCTAGAACTGAGGTACTTTTTTTCACTCCTAAGGGTGGGTGGCCTTTTTGATGCTACACCTTGCAAAAAACAGCTTTGAAAACCTGTCTTTTGTTGCTGCTGGGTTGGAGCAGGATTTTGAAGCTTGGTCTCAGGCATCAAGGGGCCAGACCTCACTTTTCACTGTAATGTAATTAAATACATGGTATCTGCCTTCCAGATTTTACATATAATGTCTCTGCTGTCACCTTGTTCTTGATGGGCTCCCTCTAAAAAAACATGTTTGAGCTAAAGGCTGCTTTTCTGATAAAACACTGAGGTGCTCTGCCCCAGCAGTGGTACTCAAGCTAACTCAGCCTAGCACAAATGGGAGATGAACTTCAAATGTCATCTCAGTAGTTGGTCAAGATGCACATGAAAATATTTCTTGGAACCCTGTTCCACATTGGTTTTATGGAAATCCATACACACTCTAAAATAACTTTGTTTTCGTTATGATCTGCTCCCCTGTTCCCCAATGCTTGTAGCAGGTAGTACATCATTAAAGCTGGAAGCTGAGAGAGCTTTCAAGTAATTACTAGTGACAAGTATAAATAGATAAAATAGAATTTGGTTTCCAATACTGAAAGCTTGCTTTCAAGAGGATTGCTAAGCAGCTCCTTTGTAGCTTTCTCCTCTGACTGTAGAAAACCTTTTACTTTAAAGCTGATTATTCAGTCAGAAAGTAAGCCCCAGTTAGTGTGTAGCTAATGTTTAACTTGAGATGTGCTTTATATTCAAAGGTATTAGCCTGGGAGGGATGTAGTGCCTGAGGAGAGTGATGTAACCACTGATGGATGCACAAAGGAATGAATCACAAACATGCCTTGTTGTTCCAGACTGCTCATTTCTCTGGCAATTGTAGTAGTAGAGCTGCAAGTGAGTGTTGGAAGAGGGCAGGTACGGCACACACTGGAGAACTGGAGCGTGAGTCAGGGATGGAAGGGAATGCTAGCTCCTGCTGAAGGCTCCCTCTCAGTAATGTACTGCTGGTAATTTAAGAAATGCCTTCCTTAGAAACGTCCTTGTTGTAAACTCTGAGGTCTGTGAACAGCCTTGGCCAGCTTTGTTAATTTGTGTCTTTTACGTGATAAAGCTTTTAATTCCTTTTCCTCAAGGAGAAAAAAAAAGAGCACCATTTAGCAAAAAACGTGTACCACATATTGTAGCAGGGCTTAGCAGCTGTATACAGGGGGAAAAGGTTTTGATAGGAAATTGTGAAGTTTAATTGTGCAGTCTGGATTGTGTTTTTGCTGTGAATTCTTTGGAACTTCTTTATATGATCTCTGGGACAAGTTGGTACATCCCAGACTGAACCAGCACTGGGAACTGCCATGGGATCTGAAGGGAAACTGGCTTTGGCAGAGTTCATCTGGGACCTGTGATGCCATGGAACTCCCCTCAGCTGAGCAAGCCTATTCATGACGTCTTCCCAGATAACCCCTTCCAGCTCATCATCATTTTTCCTCTAGCTTTCTCTTCATGACACTGCAGCTTGTTTGTGGCAGTGTGCGTGTTAGTGTGACACATGGAGCCCCAAAACAGCTGTAAAAGTTCACAGAGGGAAGAAAAGAAGGGGCAGTGCAAGGTCTTGTCTTCTTTCTTGGGGGAATCTCCTTGCAGATTGTGAAACAGAGAGGATCTACCAAAAGAGCAATAAAAGGCAGAGAAGTCAGAGTTGCTGACTGCATTGTTGGTGTGGGACCTGTTTTATAAAGGTTTCTCTGTCCATGGTATGTCCTTCCAGGATGTTGTGAGACAGATGGGACCCACAAAATGTTTAATGTGTCTGTCTCAGGAGGCAACACTAAAGTTTTCCAACAGATGGTGACAGTTTCATGGATATGGCTGGTCAAATGGACTAATGAGAGGAAAAGAAAAGTGAAGGGAATGGTCTAGCTAACTTCTGCCTCTCCTGACCTGTTGCACTCCTCATCTGCCCTTGTGTAACATTGAAATGGGAATTACTGCAGTCTAAATAAGTCCAAGCAAGAAACACAGAGTATGTCTTTTCCTCATATCATTAAACTTTCAAGATATATTGAAATACAAAAGAACAAACTCCAAGAATCCTGGGCAGAGAAACTGGGTGTGTGACAATAAAATAATGAAGCCAACCTGTAAATTTTGTTGCATTTGTAGCTTTGAGAATCCAGTCCGGTTTATGTTCAGTATATGGGGAAGAAAGGAGAAAATAGACAGTTTTATTTATTTAATCAATAAATTAAATGGGTTTGGGCAGGACTTATTAGTGCTTGGACTAGAGTAAGGAGGGATATATCTTTAGTCTCATAGAAGTGAAGGAGTAAAATTTTCTAATGATGTTCTCATAGTATGCTGCAGAGACTTGCTGGATGCAACCCAGAATCAAATAGGCCTCTTTAACAAGTCTCTTCTTCTGTTTGTTCCAATCCATCACTCCAGAATTAGCACCAGTGTAGTGAGGATTTGTGAAACTTTTTAATCTGTTAATGCTGCAAGAAAACAAATGCTTTCCTGACTATTGTACTTCAGCTAGGAAAATGTGAATAAATCAGTTTGGTTTCTCTTCTTCCTCTCTCCTCCTTTCTTACCCATCTTTGTTCATATATTCTCTGATTTCCATGCTGGGGCACGTTCATTTCTATACATGCAGTGTGTTCCATGAATTTTTGTCCAAAGGAAGGTGTTCCATGGTCCCCTCAAGTAACCTTTGAAAGGAGCCTGTGGGATAGCCTTGGGATAAGTGGTCACAAAGTCATGAAGTTCATGGGTCATGAAATTCCTGGACCACTGGGAACCTGCACCCTTCTACTGCTAGAGAGCAGGACCTGGGGACAACCCAGACACTGGTGCTGACCATGGCAAGGTTTCCAAGGAGTGCTACAGAGCCTGGTTGCCTGGTGGTAGAAGCAAAGCTCAGAGGAAGGGAGAGGAGCTCTGTAAAACCTTCACCTGTCTGTCCCCAGCCATGGCACCAACTGCTCCAGTCTCCTTCTGGCTCTCCTGAGGCTCTCTGTTCCTCAGCTTCTCTCTTCTCTTTCTGATTTCTTCTAAACTGTCTTTTCTTGTGTAGTTTGTTTGTATCCCACTTGGAGGGAATATTGGGGGAAGAGGAATATATTGAAAATTAATATCTTGTAGCCAAGACTTCCTATTGTCTTGGATTTTTAAAAAATATTCTCTCAGGTAATTGCCTCATTCAAATCCTGAAGGACTGCTCCACCTCTAGGTAAAACAAACTTATCTCCAGGATCTGTCTTTCTGCTAAAGAACAAACTTCAATCCATCCTCTCCAATGATTAGTTGTTATATAAGGGTGGAGAAATGGAAGGATGCACAGCAACATTTTACAAATAGTACAGAATCTTCTCTCTATACATAGAGCAAGGATCTACATGGTGCCAGGGTTTTCTCCTTTCCTCTCACAATACCCCAGCCATTTCACTCTGAGCAGTGAGGCAAAAGAGGGAAGGAGTGAGAAACTGCCTAGTTTAACTGTACCAATGGGACCTCTTCCATGATTCATTTCTTTAAGATGTAAAAGCTTCCAGAGGGCATGAGGATGATGTAGACATTTCCCTCTGTGCATACTCAGCTTGGGATATCCTACAGAAGTAAGTTTTAAAGGTTCTCAATCTTTTCCATTCTGCCATGTGATCTCCATAAGGATGTCTCTGTGTGCACCCCAAAGTTACTCTGGGGAGCATAGACTGCCCTTGCAAGTTCCACAGCCTGTGCATTACCAAGCCTTTCCCTTCAGAACACCTTTCCAACAGCATAAAAAGCTTGGGCATTTTTGTTTTGTAATCCAGAGGCTCCAGTCTGATGTTTAACACAGACGTGTTAAAATCTTGTGGAAATTGCCTGGGAGTCATTGTTCCTTTTTATTAAAAAAGGTAAACAAACCCTGAGAGATGTAAGTGAGGCAGCACCATGCGTGACTATTTAATAACAAGGTTTGTGAGGTTGTAATTCCCATGGTACCACCCAGCTTCTGCCTGCTATTGGTGGTTAATTATAGCATCCATAGGGCTCCCAGCAGTGGAGCAGAGGGACACAGCATGGCCTCTTTCTTTCAGACTTTTCCCCTGCCTCAGCCTCCACTTCCCCTCCTGCCTGGAAGATAAAGAAGCAAATCCCAATTTAGTCATCAAGGTCTGAGACATGCAGTGAATAATTCAATTCCTCATCTTCACACATGGACTCAGCTGTATAAACAAACTCAGCTGTTTCTGCAAAGTGGACAAATATATTTCCCGGTGTTTTTTGGGAATTGGGATGTATTGCTGTAGTTGAATGACGTGAGACTTCCAGAGACAAGGGTCAGGAAAGCTTTGTTGGTGAAGCAGCAGGGTGAAAAGCCAGTGAGCCCTGGCTGCCAGACCTGGAACTGGGGTACCAGGAGACACCCAAGCTGTGGATCAGGTAATCCTGCCAGCAGGAATCTGAACTGTGTAGCTGAGAGGCACATATGGGACCGAGGGAAATGCTGACATTTGCCTCCCACAGTTCTTCCTGACACTCTGTTCAACATGTCTGCCTTGTAAAAACCACCAGACCCCAAAAGGTATGAAATTAGTCAGGTCTGTGGCACAAAGGTACAGCTCCAAGAGCCTCATGGCCACAACAGGGGTTTCAGTACGTGTGAGAATGTTGCTAGACCCCTGAGTCAGCACAGCTGCAGAGTGGGGTCAGAATGATCTTTATTTCCAGTAAAGAAGATGAAACTCAGTGTGCAGATGAGCAAGGGTAGTCACAGTGTCACTTAGAGGCTGTTGGCTTACTCAGCTGTGACAGTGGGTGAGTGCAGAAATGCCTTGGCGCTTCCCCTGTGCCTCAGGAAGGGGTCTTTGGGTGAGGGTGCTCTCTTTGTGGAGTTAATTAATTCCTGTCTGCAGTATTGCCTGGGATGTGTGCACACATGAATTTGGCTCTAACATGGCCCCTGATGAACATTTTCTCTATTATTGCCATTCATCTGTTACACACTAGTATGTCTGTCTTGATCCTGCATACATTTATCAGATGCTAAGTACTGTGAATCATCTTCCACCTCCTGAAAGGAAAACTGCAATATTAATGAAGGGCAGGATCCCAAGTGAAATCACAAGTGAGCTGGAAGGAATGACCATCCCATAGGTATCAGTCAAACAGTGGAATTAAAATTTACACAGGCTAAGTACACATCTCCAGGCTCTGCTGGGGTTAACCTGCCAGCTCTTGTGGATTTTAAATTTAATCTTTATCCTGGATACTATAAGATTTCTTCTTGGCTTGAATTCTAGAGAACAATGTAACCAGCCAGATGAGCCAAGGTTTTGATACAAAAGGGAGATGCTGTCTCCCTCTACTTATTTTATTTTAAAAAGTAGGACTTGGTTCCTAATATCAACACACCCTGTGGGTCTTGCTACAAGGGTTTGAAAAAAAATAATTATGCTCTGAATGCATAATCAAAATTGGAAACAGTGTGAGTTTCAGGCTGGGTAAGTTGCCACCTTTCCTGGTTTGGGGTTTCCTTGTGCTTCCTTTTATTGCTTGTTGCAAAACATGTCAACTCATTGCCTGGCAGAAACCAAGAGATGAGCCATGTCAAAGCATTAGCCCACAAGGTCAGGAAGCCTCAGCTGAAGGGGTTTGTTTGCAGAGTACAAACGTACAAGAACCAATTCCTAAGCAGAGATAAATTAGAGGGACGGTCAGTCACACCCAGAAATGTATCTCAGGGCTGGGGAGTGCAGCAGCAGGTAGGTTTGGTATGGTGATGGAGGTGTATCTGCAGGAGAGCTGTGTCACACCACCTGAGGCAGCGAGCCCAGACAGGGCAGTCATGGCACCCTGTAGTCCTGAGCAGCTCAGAGTGGCTCCTCTGCCTGTGATTTCTTGGGCCAGATGTGTCCATGGCATCCTTGCAGCCTGGCTGCAACTGTGAGCTCCTTAGCATGTCCTGTGTAGAGACAGCTTCAACAACTACCACCAAGGGTCTTCTGGGAGCATCTCACACCTCCTTCCCTGCCTCTGCACCTTCCACAGGAGCTGGGAAAATCCAAAACGTGCAGTCAGGCTGCAGCCAGCGTCTCAAGGTCCTTGTCACCAGTCCCACAGGTACCACCTGTGGGTGTCTCAGGGTGTCTCCTGTATTTTCCACAGTATTTTCCTGTTCACTGCACTTCTGTGGGGAATCCTTTGTGTCTGGCTGAAAATCACTCAGAGGACAAGTCTTTTGAAGGTGCAAAATAGGAGATTTCAGTGGATGCTAGTTAATGTCCCAGGGGGTAAAGGTCTGGGACAGGTATTTGAAATCTCCTGTGCTTGGTTAAATTGCTCTGAGCTTTAGGGGCTGAGAAACTGGGTTGGCCATCCCCTGGGAAGTGTTTCACATTAGTGTCCTGTAATTGCTCTGGAAATAAAACTGGGTGTTTGCACAAGGCTAAGGCCGTGTGGCACGAATGGGTTAACCCACAGCAGCTCAAAAGTCGTTCCAGTTTCCAAAAAGTTGTTAATACACAATTCAATTTCCAGGAGCCATTAAGCCCACCCAGCAACAACAGATTTACTCCTGGCTTCCTTGTGGGCTGTTCTCTCACATGATGAAACACCTACCCTTTTGATACACAGCCTTCCCCTTTCTCACACCTCTCAGTGAAGGCTCTACTTGCTGGGCTGCTCCTGCTGCCATGCACTTTGCTCCAAGGTTTTACCTCAAGTGTCTCCCTGTGTGTGGCAAAAGCCTTTCCTGTGTATGGCGTATGTAAGGGTAACAGCCACCCACCCAGCTGAAAGGCAAATGTCATCTGGTGTTACATGTTCATTGCACAAAATAAGACAGAGTCCTTATGCCTGGCATCTCCCTCTGAAATAAATGTGTCTTTCTTCTCCTCTCTCCTTAAACTGAAGGAAGATGTATGGTTTGCTCTTTGCCTGTGTATAACACAGGGAGAGACAACAGATGAAAGAGGGCTCTCATATCAATGCTGGGTCATGCCTGGGCAAGGTTTTCCTTCTTATGAACTGGAAGAGCAGAGAAATAGAGAAACCTGACAGTCATCCACTTACTCCTTGGCACCCCTTCATGTTCTGTGGGCCACATTTGTCCCTTCTTGTCCCTGTTTCCCCACTCCTCATGGACATTACTGCCAGCATGGTGAGGGCTGAGCCATGTACATGCTGCACATGTACACTGCACGCTGGTGGCAGCCTCCCCCACATCACCCAGCACAGGGTCCCACTGCTGGGTCTCACAGCCTTGCTTCTTTGTGTTAACTTGGAAGTATTTGCTAACAGCAGTGACAAAATTCCTGGTCCAACCCCAAGCACTATTTCTCAAACAATTATTCAGCACCATATCAGCTCTTCACAGCCCTGATTTTCCTGACTGAGAGACAGCTAATTAAAGCAACAGGCACAACATAGATTTGTTGTTGAACAGGTAAAGCTTAATAAACAGCAATGACATTGATTCATTAGTATCTCCCTCTGTTGTGTTTCTCTTTTCTCCCCTGAAACTACAGAGAATGGGCAAGAAAGACTGAAGAGGAGGGAATTAAGGAGACAAGGAAGCCATTCAAAGCAGATGGGATACTTGACCTGTAGAGGTGGTAGCTCAGTTGAACCAAGGAGCTGCAGCAGTATCCCACTCATGTGGCTCCTGATGATGCTGAGCCGTGGCCCAGAAACGGGAGCTGGCAGATGCAGCTATTGCCTTCCCCACTTCTTCCTGCATCCTCTGCCCAGCCCTCCAAGGAAAGAGCTGCTGCTTTTTCATCCCTGGAGCCAGCCCTGCATGTAGATAGATGGAGATTTTTTTGAGATGTGGGCTGTGGGCCCTTCCCAGCGTGGGCTGGCTGGAGCAGTGTCCCATTTGGCGGCTCCAAGTGCGGGCAGGCCGGGGAGCGACCTTTTCCCACACACGGTGCTGCCCTGCAGCTTTTTCTCCTTCCCTCATCCCAGCTGTCATCACCTTCCTCTGCAAAAAGGAACATCTTGTTGTAAGCAGGATTTTCCCCCCTCCCCCACTAGCAGGCAGGATTGCTGGGCCTTTTCCAAAGGTCTTGTGCCACATCTGCTCCCTTGGAGGATATTCATCCCTGTGTCAGAGTCCTTCTCCTACCACATCATCCGTGAAAGCCTGGGATTTCTGATCTCTTCAGGAGGCTGAAAGTTCCCTTTTGAAGGGCCATAATCTCCATGTGTGAGTAGCCCAGAGGTGTTCCTGCCTGCCTGCACCCATTTGTATGAATAATTATTTCTGTGGAAGAATGAACAATATCAAGAGTCTGATCTCCAGAACCAGAGGAGGAGTGTCTGACTAAGTCAGAGAGCTCAAGATGAGCTCACAGACTCATTTGAATGGCAAATTTTTAGTGTGAGAAAGATGTAGGTTCATTCCTACTCTCAGCTGATGAACTCAAAGAGAGCAGGGATAGTGGTGTTCAAGGCGGCATCTCAGAGAGCTTTGACCAACCTTCACCACAAGTGGTCCATCCCAGGGCTTCCCTAGCCCTACATGCCATGGGTACATGGTTGTCCTTGCCATGGCCTTCTGATCTGAGAGGTATTTAAACAGCCTATTCAAGGCAGAGCTGCTCCTATGGGAGAAAACTCTTTTGAACTGTTTCATTGTTCCTGCTGACCACACCCTTATTTTTGGGCAGGATACTTCTTTCAGGCTTTGTTCTCCATCCCATCATAAGGAAAATAACTCTCGTTTCAGGAAGGAAAAGAGAAACATATGGAGTCCTAGCACCCCAGAGGAGAAAACTGTGCCAATACTGAATGGAAGCTCGGTGTGTTTGTAGGGACAGGCAGTGCACGTGCAGAGAGAGACCACACAATCAATGCCTTTCACACAAGTCTCACAGCTTAGCTGTTACCAACACACAGCAGTGTGGGGAAAATGTGTTCTTTTCAAATAGCTTTAGTGGGAGGAGAGTTAAGAGATCATTTTGTTCCTAAGAAAGTCATCCAACACCTGCAGTTCTATCAGAGATATGCCATGAGGACATGCTTCTCATGGAGAGGGAAGAAGACCCATTCCATAGGTACAACCAGGAAAAAGCTCAAAGTAGATAACTGCAGCTGTTTGGAGAGGGAAGGCAGCTGGAGGTTATCATATGGGTCACAAGATAGAGGTAGGTGTGTCTTAAACAAAACACCTGAGAGAAAATTGACAATATAAGAGGATGGTTGGTTGCTGCCATTTCTTTTTTGCTGTTATTTTCAGACTCATGAGATTTAAAGAGTTGGTCTCTTGTGTCTTTCTTTGGAGAAGCTGTTCCTGATTGTAGAGTTTGGAGAAGGAGTACTATTTATCAGGTTTGGCTCTTACTGGAGAAGTTGTACTTCAGGGTGGAGTACAATGTAATAATCTGCCTCATTTTATAGACTATGATTAGGATGTCATCTTGTTTTTTTCTGCTATTATAAAGGGAAATTATTAAGTTATCTCCAATCCAAAAAAGTGTTAACTTGACTTTTATACCCAAAAGTTATTAGGTGGTGGCAGGAAGGAAGTGGTTGCTATCAAATCAAGCTAATCAAGCTGTTCAGGTTAACTTTGGGGTCTATGTGTATGGGCTAGAAGAGTACCCTTGTGGCTCTTTCTGGCTGGCTAACAGTAACCAGAGCTCAGTCAGAGTTTAAGGCAAGTTATAAGTGGAAGCTTTCTAACTTGTATTATGCAGGGAAGGCTGTGAGAGTTCATATTAATGCTCCTCTCTAGTCTTGAAAGTTGTTAATGACAAGATGATCTTGGTGAAAATTTTAAAAAGGCTTTGTTGTTTTCAAGCTCCCCAAGAACATGAGTAAAGGAATATAGAACTTAGGAAAAATTAAGCAAAACTATTGAGATGACACCTCTAATGTGCTTGTACTCTCGATTTATTGATGTGGACAAATATAAGACTGTCTGAAAACACAGAAATGTGTACTAGAATTAGTCTTCTCTTGGATATTTTTTTTAAGCATACCAGATTCCTAGAAAGGGGGTAGAAACCTCCAAGGAAACTGTTTTGACTGCAACTAATGATAATAATAGTAAACAAAATCATCAAAACCCATAGTTATTGTCAAGACAAGTGAAAGACTTAAAACACATTATCAGCATTTAGTGTGCAAAACATGGCCAGTTTGGGGGTTCTGGAGCACTAACACTCACCAACTGTTCTTCGCTGGACCATAATCTGCTCCTTGAATTATTCTGTCCAATGCAGTAATACTTTCTGAGGGGTGAGGCAGGTTTGTGACCTCCACTTCTTTAAAAATTACAGGGGGAACCTATTCAGGAGAGAAGAAGGTGATCTACCTCTGCAGGGGTCTCCCTGAGGTTGAGGAGTAAATAAACCCTCGAGATGAGGTAAGAACTTGTGGTTGGGCTGGTTCTGGTTGTTTGGTGTTTCAGGTTGTGACTTGTGCCAGGGAAAAATCTGCAAACCAGCAAATCCCGACGAGGATGCTGCTGCTTCCACTGCACTGAGCAGTGCTACATGGCTGCATGAGCAATGTTCTTGTCTAATTATGGTTTAGGGACCAGAAAGAGATGTTCCCATGTGTACTCACACAGTCCTTGCTTGCCTGTCTGACACAGCAGCTCTTCAGGGAAGATTGTTCTGTGGCTGTTTTTTGCCAGCTCAGAAGTTCTTGAGTTATTAAATAGTGAATAATTTCAATGAATAATAATGCAAATAAGAGAAATCTAAAGACAAGACAAGAAAAAAAGCCTTGAATTTGTACCATCTGTCCCTGAAAACTGAGAATGGTAGGAACAGATACAAAGCCATCTACAGATGATATCCTAATTTACCTCAAGGAAAATTTTATATCTTTTGTGCTCTTGAACACATATGAAAAACAAGATAAGAATGATTTTTGCTTCAGCACACAGCATTTTCTGCTTGGTTCAGAGACAGGCTCTTCAAACAGAGTGCAGAAAACGAACCAGACCGACATCATTATTTCTCAATACTNTTTTTCTTTTTCTTTTTCCCTTTCTCTTTAATAGTGCTCTCTTCAAGCACTCAGGCGCGAGTCGCGGCTGTCCTGGGGCTGTAGTGACAAACTTTTAACAAACACTGTCACCTTCTGGGCACGCTGCAGCAGTGCAGCTTCCAAACAGTTATCCTGCAAGAAGGGCTGCCTATTCCTCCCTGCCCGAGAGCCGCTGCTTCTCCGCACTCGGAAACTTTTCTGGTGTTCTACCAAGATTAGATCCATTGGATTGATCACTCCAGAAAAACGGAGCTTTGTGTCTTCGGCCGAACTTAGTACTGAGAGACTTTGGTTTCTGTTTGTAGTTTCATGCTTAGAAACACTATATAAATGTGAATTGCTCAAAACCTTTTTTTCCCCCCACTTCTTGGTACATTTTGCTACTTAAAAATGTAAGCAATATGTGGTGCCCAGGGTGCTGAGCTCCCAGCTAATCCTACAGCCTGCCTTGATCATGCTCCCTGAGCAGGAAGATTTATTGTTTCAGCCCATCTGGATCTACTGGAGATGCTTGGGGTGCAGTGGAAGGGTAACCTTCTGCTTTGGGATGACACCTCCCATCAGTTCAGCCAGTGCCACGGGTCAGAGCTGCTTAAAAAACCCCACTAAAATTCAGTTTTCACTCTCCTCCCCCACCTAGGCTAGAACTTGGAGGTTCAGCAGAGGCTAAGTATTAATTTATAAGTTTCTCTTGTGGACATCTGGTTTCTCAGTGGCTGGTGGGTGAACAAGAAGAATAGTTGAGCATTCCCTCCATGGAGCAGAGCTCCTTGGTATCTGTAGCTCTGCAGCCATTACCAGTTTATAAATAATTCTTTATATTCTGGTTGACTTCCCCAGCCTTGTGTTGTCTAAAGCCAAGCCAAATGGGCAGTGGGAGGAACAACTGTCATCCTCCTTGGGCTAAAGGGAGTTGCTGAATGCTCTCTTGTTTAGTAATATTCACAACAATAGAGTTTGGTGCTCAAAAGATGGACCTTCAAGACCTGGACGACCAAGAAAGGTTCTACTGGAACTCCTGGGGTCAGTGAATGGCAAGACACTGTGATACCTGTTTTGAGGGAATAACAGCAGCAGCCAACAGCTAAGAGACTATAAGGAGGGGAAGTGGTGTGGCAAAGTGTGTGGGTTTGTCTTTCATTCTTTTGGTTCCTGGTTTGTCAAACATCAGACCTTTGTACTTGTATGCAATAGTGTCTTGCAAAGGCACAGCATTTGCAAATTTGACTTTATCCTCTTGATTGGAAGAGCCCCCCAGTGTTTTGAGTTTAGGCTGACTGCTGACTCCAGCAGGGATAGGAGAGGGCAGCAAGAAATTAGTCAGGGAAACTGGTCTTGCCTCTGTGCTGCTCCAGGTACTTGGTTTGTGTCTTTGCTCAGCATGCTCTTCCTTGTGCAGGGATTTTTTTGCCTGCCTTCCTGTGGTGGTTGGTGTTTTCCACCAGCTACACTGCAGTGGTATGGGGGAAAAGGTCTGGATCTTCTGTATGAGCACCTATTTTCATGGAACAGTGCCTCTGGCAAGAAAGTTGAGCCTATTTCAACAATGTTGTGTTTTTCCTCTCTCTTCCCAACAATGCTTTATTTAAATCGTGGCTACTTTTGAAAGATAGAAGACATTCCTGGTTTTATAAGGATTCTAGCTGAAAGCCAGTTTAGAGCACTTAAGAGCCTCATTTTCCACAACTGTATGAAGCCTCACAGGACTACTCAAACTCAGTGGCTCCTCCTACTTAGAAACATTAGGAACAGCTCCTGGCCCAAGGCAGTACTTCACAGAGTACTTGCATGTTTTTTGGGTTTTTTTTTCTCCTTATCCCCACAAAGACTGTTTTACCTGATCTAAGAGCCCAGATCAAGCAGCCACCCCTTGGTGTGGAGTTACCTCCCTGTGTGACCACCCAGGACCAGGCTGATTATGTTTGGCAGCTTAAATGCCTATAAACCCCCTCCAGGAGCAGAAGAGGTGTGATGGGCAGCAAAGCTGCCAGATTTGAGGGTTGACTTCTGGGAGCCTTGAGGAGCTATTTTATGGATGCAGTTTGGATCTGAGTAAGTGAATTTTTGCCATCTCCACTGTACTGGGGGTGCTGCAATGGAACCAGGTGGTGTGACCCCCACACCTGCCTGTCCTTCCCCTACCCCTTGTCCTTTACCAGTCTGGAGCAATCCTTCCTGGTCTTGTGGAGCAATCCTGCTGTCCAGTGCTCACTCTGTGACCAAATTCTAAGGTATTTTTCCACCTCTAGAGGACACTGTGTCCTTCCATATGCTCGCTTCTCTGCTGTGCTCTGGAGGCATCAGCCCTGATCAGTGGCAGCCTGCCAGGGGTTGCAGGAGTCTGTGGTGGGCTGGAGCCATCATACCCACGTTGGGAAGGGTGGTCCTGAAGGCTTGAGTAGCTCTGTCATCAGCTGCTGTGTGTTGGGGACACTTACCCCTCTTCACCTGCTCTGCCCATAGTTCTACAAACCCAGCTGGCCCTGCTGGCTTCTGGGCTTGGACAGGGTGGGGCAGGGACTTGGAAGGGCTTTGTAGGTGTGGGAAAACATTTCCTTGCTCTTGGCACATACCTCTCCAGAGGTTACCTGGATTTTGCATTTCAGTGCACTGTGGGGATCTCCTTCCTTATAGGACTGTCTTCATTGTGGGTCTGTGATTTTGATCCCACTGCTGTTCTCCACACCTGTGATAGCTGGCAAATGGAGAGCTGTCAGGCTGAACACAAGCCTAGGAAGGTCATCTCTTACTGGAAGACTGCAGAGGTTTCCATCTGCTTTCTTGTCTGTTCATAAGCCTGGCTGGCTTAAACTTGACTTTTTCTTTTTTTTCCACTGTTCTCTCATTCTGGTATTTGGCATTGTGGTTGGGAAACTTCCTCATAGAGATGTCCTATGCTAGTCAAAAGACTTAGGAGTACATTAGCAGAATGACTTTTAAAATGTATTGGTGGTTGATCTGGAGGTGATAGTTTACTCGAAGTAGCCAGTGAAGTGTGTCATAATACAGCTGCAGGGCTGCTGAGGGAGATGCTGAACAGCTTCAAGTTCTTGATGCCATAGGTCTCATGGAGTCACATTGCTCCTGCTTTCAAGTCCCTTCCAGATGGTTTGTTCTGTCAGCCTTCTCTGAAGGGCTCACCAACACCATCAGCTGTGGTGTTCTGGGCTGGGCACATTGGGGTGCCCCTGGGAGATCCCTCTGCCATGAGGACAAGCTCCAGCAGCAGTTTTGGACATAACAGTGGTCCCCTCTCAGCAGGTGTATAAGCATCATTAGATGCCCAGATGCAGAGCTCGTATTTTTGAGTCTTGTGGAGCCTCTTGCAGCTGAAGACACATCCTGGCTTTGAGTCTGAAGACATGACATAGCTGAAAGTAGAGCAAGGTTGTTTCATTTTAATTATACCAGGAATTAAGCCATTTTGGAAGAGGATTCCTCTTCCAATCCAAAGTTTGGGCATGGTTTGTGTATCCATGGATAAAAAAGGGTTGTGTTCTTCCAACCAACTGTCCTTCCCATGAAGTACATTTCCAACTTTAAGTCAAATCTGAACTATTTTGGGTCTTTTCAAGAAATCCACACAAACCTGCCACTGAAAGGAAAATCAGAAAAGATTCAAAGGTTGAATCCTGATAGTCCCCCAGGTTGGTACTGAATTTTGTGTTTGGCATGTTGCTGGTGTCAATCCATGGGTTGCAGAGCAGGAAAGTAGATGGGGGGTTGGGGGTGAGAGGTTGTACAAGGGGAGTGATTTTTTAATATGCAAGGGAGGATGAAAATTTTCTTCAAATCATCCAGCTTTTCTTTCTGGGGAGAAAGTGGAAAGAGGTGAGTGGGGAAAGCAATGGATTGCTGTGCAAAAACAGCTTTTTGTAGTTACTGAAGTTGGGCAAATTTTTATTTTCCAAGCATTTTATGAGGAGCAGGAGTGTAAAAACTGTGCAAGTGGTAAACCTGTACAATAGAGCAGTGGTGAAGGCAGAAACTGATTGTATTTCTCCAGCTTTGGGACCACAAAAGCCATCTGCAGAAGTCCTTATGGAGCAGGAAGAGATGGGGGTCACTGTTTCCTACTGAAGCAGACACTCAGATGTATTAGTGTGTTGTCGCAGACATATCCAGTTTTCCAGTGCTACTTTGCTGCCCTGTGTCCCTGACCCACCTCCCTTCTGCCTCCCAGGGAGGTGGACGTGGTGTGGAGGCAGCAGCCTGGGTGTGTAATGCAGGCACTGACCTTTCCCACAAACGCTTTTCTCCGCAGCCCTCGGGACATCTGCTGGCCCTGGAGAGCCTTGAAACAATGAGGGCTTCCTGGCCCTCTGTGTGGTTTTTCCTCTTATAGGAAAATATATGCTAAAATATTTGTCTTCCAGTGGGTTTTTCCCCCAGTGTTAGTGTGTGTGTGTTGTCTGCAAGGCTGCCTGCAAGGCTGCCTGCAAGGCTGGGAAGTCATGGTGAAAATAAGACCATTCAGACAGGGATTTCTAGGGACAAGCTCTCTTGTTTCAAGGGTAATGCCCTGCACAGAGGGAATCCCTGCACAGCAGGAGTTTGCCCAGCTGTGCTTCTCACATGGGCAGGTTTCTCTCACCAGTGGGATTCCTCAGGGTTGTTTTTTCTTCTCTTGCTGTTCTCTGCCCTTGTACCATACCCATCCAATACCACTCGTAGTCTGACTTGCTGCAGACCCATTTCTTTCCATCCACATCTTCCCCTGAGCTTGATAGCTTTTGGTGAAACCATGTCTCTGAGACAGACATCTGTTTTGAAAATGATACTGGCAGAGCTATTGCTTTGCTTGTTAGCCTGTGCCCATCATGGTATACTCTGAGTCAGCCTGACTTGAGTGTCATGGGTAATTTTTTACTGCTGTTCATCACATTTTTTAGACCACTTTCCTCCTGTGAAGACATTCGTAGTCTGTGATCTTGTTGCTTCTTACTGAACTAAGCAAATAAAACAGTTTAAATTCCACTATAAGGCAGCTGCTGAAACACAACAGCTAAATATTGTGGGTTGTGGGGTTTTTTTATAGCCTCTCCATTCTTTTTCAGTAGGTGGTGGGTTTTTTTGTTTTGTTTTGTTTTTTATTTTTTTTTTTTAAAAACAAGTATAAACCAGGACTGGACAAAATGTTTCAATATTTCGACTCGCCAAAACTGTGTACAGAGTCAAACTAATGATAGGATGTTTTTAAATTGTTTTTAACACTCACGGCTTATGAACGGTATCACTTGGCATTCTTTTTAGTATGGTTCCTTCTGCTAACTCAAGTATACTGACTAAATCCTTCCCCCTAAAATATTATTGCCTAAGGTTTGATTAAAACTGTGAGGAATGTGTGTGAAAGCGCTTCTGGTAAGTCATTGTTCATGGGAGCTGGGAATCATCACTGTTTACATTTTTTAAAATTTTCCCCAAAGATCTGAGGTGCACTATGGAGAACTTTAGTTTCTACAGGAGCCAGCTGAGTCAAGCAGCTGTGGGGAGGAGGGACGGCACAGAGTTTTGGAGCAGTGTTCTCTAATACTGCAAAAGGGAATATTTTTACATGCAGATGCTTGTCCATGCAGTGATGCTCCCCAGTACAAGTAAGGGAGGTTAAACCCAGCCACGCTGTTTCTTTGTGGCTGCTGTCCCACGGGGCATCCTCTGGCTGGCATTTGATTGACTGAGAGGAAGCAGGATTTCATGTTCACTACTACAAGCCCATTCATTTGGTAACACTATCTGTGGTCCTATTTGAAATCCCCCAAGCAACTGTTAATAGCTGGGTCCCAGGAAAAGCGATCCGGCAGGACTGGCCCGTGGGGAGGCCAGTTGCCTAGCACTGGGCTCCGTGTTGGGAAACAGTTGGCCGAGCCATCAGACTGGCTCAGCTAAATGAATTAAGTAATTGCACAGCCCTGCAGAGAATATTAGTGAGGAATTTCCATATTGCAGCTCTTGATATTCCCGCCTCACAGCCCTTGTTACCACAAATGCAAGGCCTTGGCTGAGCAGGCAGTAATTTGATATTAAATGAGGTTCTTATTAAGCAGATGCAATGAAATAGGGCAGAGTTTTATGTTGCGTTAGTCATCTAAATGCTTTTTATTAGCATTCATTAGGATGAGGCATAACTGAGTGCAGGGTATTCTTTAGCCAAAGCCTGACCCTTCGAAAGGAGGGTAATTAAGGAGCTAAGAGCTTGGGAATAGGAGCTAGGCCACACACAGCAAGTGTGCATCGGCTCAGCCTCTCCCTCTTCTGGGAACCGCCTCCACAAAAGAGGCTGTGAGGAAACTTGGGGCATGGCCCACTCTGCCTGGGGATGAAACTCCTCCTTGTCTCATTCTCCAGGTGTTAATTTGACAAATCACAAAGCCCTCTTGGAAAGCAAACCATCTGCACAGGCACTTTCCTTTCCTTTGCTCTTTCTTTTGGACTGAGTGTATCAGGCCATGGGAATAATGTTGGGGGGGGGTTGTTGGTTAATTTTAGGGGATCATGGAGCTTCATAGGAAAAGTGGTATAAAAAAGAGGGTAAAAGGTCTGACTCTTAATTCTGACCACTTAGCAAATGTGTACAAACGTATGTGAGAGTCAAAGCTGGCTCCACCAAGGTGGTAGTAGCCACGTTGGTGTCTCCCTACAGGGGTGCTTTTGCTTCATTGGGGAAATGGATCCTAGAACTGGTGGAAAAGCCACCCAGAAGTCAGCAGTGCCTCTCTGCCAGCCCAGGCTCATTTTGTAATAGTGAACTGTGGACTGTGTTATCCAGTTTGCTTTTGTCCTGTTTAGGTTTCTCTCTTTCAGGTTTGTCTCAATTTCTCCTGAGCCTGTGCACTGTGATCTATGAATTGTTTTACCTCCTCTATGCACAATTTAGTCTTCTCTCTGTATTAAATGCCCTAGGCCTTTTGCTCATGAGATGGTCCTTCAAGCTGCATTTTTTTTCTCTTGGTTTTCTATCATCTGGCAGGATTCAGCAAAAAGTGAAGTGATAATTTTATTAGAATTCCCACTGCTTGGTGTTCATGTGAGTTTGTGGTGGGTGGCTTGTGTCTCTTTTGCAGTGAACTGCACACTTGTGCCCTCTGTCCCGAACATGCTCTGGTCCTCTTGGGTTTGAAAACATCCCCAAAGCCTAATTGGTTTGGATGGGATAGAATTTGGCCAGTGCTGAGGCCTTGGCAAAGCTCCCTTCCTAAATAAATGTGGTGATAAGTGACCACTGCAAGCTCTTGTGAGTCATCATGAAGACTCAGGGGTACCCTCTTGTCTAGACCACTCCCTAGCCCTGTGAAGCCAGCCCACAGGCAGACATTGGAGTCCTCTGTCTCTCCAGAACTGAAGGGTGGGTTTCACCTGTGAAAGAAGACTAGGGATCTGAATATACTCCCTTTTTTAAAAAAGGAGAAATGAAGGTTTTGGGTTGAGCAAACTGCACTAACTAGCTGTCAGGTCTGCCTGTAACACTGGTTCTTGCAACAGCATCCACAAAGCAGCTGTCACTCTGGGAGAGGAAAAGAATGAGAGGGAAGAAATCATTCAGTGGGAGGTGCCTTTTTGGTTGGAGTAGAAACAGCCCATTCTTTTCCCAATCTATAGGAAAGGAAGTGTCTTGATTTTTGAGGACGAAAAAGGGCTGCACCTGCAGTGGAGATGTGACAGGGGTTGAGAGGGGTCAAAGCAAAACAACCCCCTCAGCAAGCTTAGCATGTGGAAGAGTCCCTGGGCTTTATTTTGTACTTCTGCTGCTCATAAACCACTTGCAGTTGCTGGTACCTGGCAGTGGTGGCTGCCTGCATCCTGACAGCCAGCATGTGAGAACCTGGAGGAGACCTGGCTTTCTCACAGCCCTGGTGCTTCTTGGCCTTCCAGCAGTGTGTGTAGGACTGGCTGTGTCTCTCTGGCACCAAATGTACAGACATTGATCTGGAAACACAGACATTTGAAAACTATTTCCTTGAGGGAAAGGGTTTCTTTATTTTTTTCTGCTCTAAAACACTAATGAAAATCAAACTTGACTGTACTTACAGGGGCAACTTGGAGTATGCACAAAGATCTGAAGGTAGGTGTGAGAGGGGCAATGAACCAAATCCAAGCATGGAAAACTAAGTCTTCGGGGGTAAATTACTAAAACCATACAGTATGCTGGCTGCAAGGGTTTTCTTGGATTGCAGTAGTCTTAGTTCTGGCAGATGCAAGGAACAGTTCAACTATTTCCTTTTTATTCCTCTTCAGCAATTATTCTTCAAGCCCTGACTTATTAAAGTCTCCTAGTACCACTATTGTCTTGGGATAAAATAAACAAGTTTTATCCAATGCAAGGTGTTTGCTATTTGATATTTATGTGTGAGCTGTGTTGGTTGACTTGTTGGTGACATGTGGTCAGTTGTCTTCATTTTGTCAATTGTATTTATTTATGTAATCATAATCAATATAACTCTTGTAATCAAGAGGTACTTGAAGCCACTGAGCCTTTCCAAAAGAAAAGGAGCAAAAAAGTAGCAGATGAACCTGGAAGAATAATCTTGAAAAACAAATAGGGAAAAGTATTTCTTAAGTCATGGAGCTTTTGTAGGTGATGAGCATTCCTAGGAAACTTGGGCATAGGGTTACTATCTTATAGTTAAATTAATGAGGAACATTTCAATTTAATGTTCAATTGTCTGCAAATCTCTGTGAAACTTTAGACAGATTGTTTGATTTTACCTGCCTGAGGCCGGTAATTCCCCATCATCCTCATTTTCATTTCTTAAAAATTGTATTGATCTCAAAGCAGCCATGGACAGTTTCAAGTGTTATCACAGCAAATAGCACAGAGCAGAAACATATTTGGGAAACCCCATGGGTATGGTTCCCATTACAAACTTGTGGGATATGTTTCATTTGGTCCAGAGCTGAAAGACTCCTTATCAAACTTTAAAATAAATAAATTTTAAAAATACCATCTTTCTGGCATCGATACTCCAGAGCAGGAGGTTAAAGTTTATTTTCCCCAGTTATGCGTGCCAACGAATATTTGACTTCTGAAAGTTCATAGAGAGTGAAAACCAAAGGGTCAGGATCACATCTGAACTGAATTCTGTCTTAAAGGTGGATGGTTATCCATGGAAATAAGTTTGTGGTATTTTCCTAGCTCCTAGAATAATAATAAAAAAATCTTAAATTCATCATTAATTTTCTTTTTAATATTTTTCTTTTTCTGTGTGATTTCTCTACTGCCTTTCTCCTTGGTACCTCTCCTAAAGCTTTATCCTCATCTGTGACAGTGGTGCTAAAATACTGAGGTGACAAAACTGGACAGCCCCTGATTTTCCACTTCCAAGTGCTCTCTGTGGGTAGCACAGCCTGTGGCATTCCCTGTTTGGATAGCTGTTAGATCACATTACCTGCCTATCCTCTGGCATTGTAGCAGTAACCTGGCACGGCAGCTATTTCAGTGCTATTTCCCTTCGCTACCTGGCACCAGCCATACAGCATTTTTATATACTGAATTATTTATGGACTCATAATTATTTAGCATCAATATGTCAATGTTACAATGCCCCTGTTGGTCATAAAGGAGCAAAATCTTTCTTTAATTAAAATTACATGGTCTGTGTCAACTTTCCTTGGACCTAACCTTTTAAAACTGAGTTGGGAGTTTGAATTCCATCCTACCAAATACCTGTGTTTTAAGCAAAAGCTACATACAGAGCTTTCTTTCAGTGAGACTGGTCTTGGAAGCCAATAATTTTATGTGTTTTAGGGAGGTTTATGTTATACTGGGGAGTTTACAATGGACTTCATTGAACTGTGGACCACAGTGGCAGTATTTTTTTTATAAGTAACTTCTAATAAGGAGGAAGCAGTGTATAATTCAGACTGTCAGTGCTCCTGTCTAAAGACAAAGGCTTAAGATGCCTCAATGATGGTTTGAAAATCTGCTGAATATTGAGGGCAAACTGGCAATGAAGATAATCAATTGGTTTGTTTCAAATAATGCAGAGCTGTCCTTTTTGAAAAAATACTGCATCACTTGGCATTGCAGAAATACACCGAACCACCACGTAATTTAATTACACGACCACCCTGCAAGCTCCATGAGCCCTACTCAGTCCTGGCATAAGCGGGTGCAAATCCCTCTGGGAATTGCACCCGTTTATGCCAAAGCTAAATATGATCCAGTGTTGTTTTCCCTCTTCCCTGAGAGCTGGAAGGTATGGAGATCCACTTCATATTATGCTGTTCTTGGAGGTATTAGCTTTTTTCCACACACAGAGCAACTCTATACTTGACGTTGAACTGACTTTTGCTATAATTGTCAGGAGAAAACCAAAAATGGCTCCTGAACACAGTATACAAAGGCAGTTGTTGAGTATTTAAGGTTATCATAACCAGAAAGCAAACTCCATCATTTTCTAAGTCACATCTGCCATGGAAACAGCACTGGCCCTTTGCAGAGAGGGACCAGGATAGAGTAAGCATTACATGTTTATCAGGACTGCTCCCTTGATGTTGCACCTGTGATACACAGCTTCATCTGATGCTTAAAGCAGTAATTAATTCTGTATTTGTCGAGGGTCTTTGCTTCATTCAAGGTGTGGGGCTGCCACTCTTGTTTCAAGCTGGCTTTTACTTCTTGAGCAGTCTCCACTGATAGAATGAAAAATATTTCGTAAGAACCTTTCCACGTGCTCCATGCCTGTGCCACACAGCTCCCCCATAACTTTGTTCTTCCTACCTTGTAATACCTGCACATTAATTAACACTTTTAGATTTATCTTGAGATCCAGAGGCCTTCTTTCCAGGAGAAAAAGACATCTCAGAATGGATAAGAATCTTGTGAGATGGCTCTTCTGAGGGGGAATACTTTAATTGGCTTTATTTTAAAATAAACCCCTTCACCTGCTCCAAGTTAACCGCTTGCTGTACACGTGTGATGTGTGAAGCCCCACGGAGCTGAGAGGCAGCACAGAGCAGTGTGGAAGGTACAGGGAAGATGGTTCAAAGTTTTCAGTCTTGCAGGACATCTTGAATAGCTTTGGCTTACTCCAGTCAGCCACAGTGAGCCCACATGTGCGTGCCAGGCAGAGGGACATAGCCCTGGACTTTTCATTTCTAGAACTTGATTTTAAATGTTTGACTGAGATGGAAATCAAGCAAGAATTACATATGATGTATTCTGTGAGGAATAGCTAGTGTCAGGAGAAGCCTTGTTCTTTCCAAACATTGAGAAACGAGAATCCCTATTGAGTACAGAGACAATGAAAGGCAAAAAACACATCAAACAAGTACCCAAAGTTTATAAAATAGGCACGTAGTCATGACCTTCCTCCAGTTACAAAGACATGTGCACGCACACACCAGCCTTTAACTTCAACAGGAGTTGCTCACATGTGTCTTTGGACAGATCTTGTCCCTAAACTGATTTATGGCCAAAGGAAACTTGGGCTCTGATTCAGGTTCAAATCAGGTTCAGCGTGGAAAATCTTGAACTTGGAGTCAGACCCTAAAGCAGCCCTTTAGAGAGGCAAACAAACAGACCAGACCAGCTTTTCTCCCTAGCTGGAGCTCTAGCCTTGTGCTCGGCTCTACACACCCTTCTGCCTCCCTCCTCACTGAAACACAATTATTTTTAAAGGGATCTTTATTCCACCCAGGAGAATACAGCACAGGCAGTTGGCTAGCAGTGGTGCCTTGGAGCTCAGCCACCTGGGGCAAGTGTGAGACTGCACATGGAGGGAAAAGGAGAGAGCAGCAAGTGACGGAGAGACCCTTCTGCTGCAAGAGCCTGGGAGATTCAACCCAGAGACTCCCAGAGGCTCAGATCTCATCTCCTTAAAGGGGCCAATACCATGAGGTTTAAACTAAACAGGCTGCTGTCGCTGTTTGAGTTGGGGTTTTTGTGTTTATTTTGTTTTGCTATATTTAACAGAAGTAGATGTCATCACGCACTTATTTCTGTATTGTCTCTTGCTGACAGTGAGGAATAGATTTCTGTGATGATTGTGCATGACTGGGCAAAGTTTGGACTTTGACCTTTTATTCCCAAACAATGGTGACCTGTCCTTTTCCTGACAAAACAGGGAAGGTACTTAAATTAGATTTATCTGCTTCTCTTCCTACAGCATGTTGCTGGCTCTTGGTGAAAGCTTCTAAGTAACCAAATTAAAATGCAGTACACTGTTACAACTAAGGATATCCAGTTAAAATTCACTCTACAGTAAATCCCATCTGAATCAGTTTTGGGGTGAACCAACCAAATATCTGTAAGCAGTTTATCCCACTGCCTGTCATTGAGAAGTAGAGGGCATCCCAAACCTGGGTTCACAGTTTCACTTGTGTTTCAGAGCCCACCCTGCCCCACCACAACCACCAGGCTGACATCCCCACTACAGTATTGGCAAATGCAATCTCATTTCAGATAATATATTTTAATATTTATTGAGCAAAATCTTGTAAGGCTTATATTTAACTTCTGGGGCTTTGTTGCACTGTGCAGGCTGAAAAACACTTTTGGGAGCTCAACCAAAAAGTCCTTTCTTTTCAAGAGATTTGGATTCCCATCAGATAGAGATGTGTATCTCATTTGGGAGCATATCCCTCCTGTGCTTCTCAGTGCAGGTAGAATCAGTCTATCTCTTGATTTCCGAACACCTGCATGCCTCAACACTGACCTGTTTTCAAAGAGGACAACAACCTGTAATACTTATTTGACAGCAGGACTTGAAGGATTTCTTATGGCCAAGCTGCTTTTCCCAGCTGCCACCAATGCTACAGAGCCAAGTATTTGTTAAAGATCACCATTTCTAACATAGTTGTGTTTTTTAAAAGGCTCTCAGTTCGTCTGTGAAAAGCATATGAGCAGCTTGACTAAATATTACTTCCAAACTTTCCATGTTCCTGTCATGTCACAGAGGCATTCGACATCAACTCCCTTTTTGGGTTTCCATGTCTCTATACTTGTATTTAAGCTAAAATCTGATCACCACCTGTTATTCAGGAATGTGTTCGGGTCTCTCCTAAATAGGATGTATTTTATTCTTGCACATATTACTCTATTCTTTCTCGATTTCAAGGGGTAGGTGACCATTAAAATTTTTCAAGGGAGTTTACTTTTGCTTCCTGTTCTTTTGGGAAGTTGGTAATTTTTGTTTCTTTTATTTCCTCTCTGCTCAATCTGCAAATAAAGCCCAGAAGTTTCATGAGGAAAATCAAGCATATAAGTGTATAGTTGTGCAACAGAAAACACCATTGTAATCTGTCCCAAGATAGTTACCCATTGCTGTGTTTCTGCAGGCCCTGCCCTGCTCATTTTCCTCTGCCAGGAACTAACATAGTTGTTCTTGCTGTGTCCTAGCTTGGACCAGAGTTGTAACCTTTTTGCAACTTGTCTTGAGCAAATTACATTCACAGTTTTACAAATGACTCTGTATATCAACCCTGAATACTTGCTGTCATGAAGAAAGTTGAAGATATGAGATCAGGGAAGAAAGGTGCATCCAAGTTAATATGAAAAACTTCCCATGGATATGTGATGGTTTGAAAATGTGCTTGTTTCTTGTTGATTTTCTGCCTGGCCTAACTACCCAACCATACTCTCTTTCTGTGTTTCCTGTTCTGAGCCTTGCTTGTTGCATCTTTTTGAGTCAACACCACAGGTTTTTGAAGAACAAGGTGGTGAATTAACACAGCACTTTTTGTAGCATTCAGAGAAATGTCAGGCATCATAATTTCCAAATAAATTTTTTAGGCTCACAGGCCCACTGATTTTACTGCAGTATCTGTGAGCTTCAGTGCCTAGAGGTGATAGAGTCAGGGGAAAGCTTGTTATTCCCCTGACTTAGGCATGGACCTTTCTTCAGGGAGATACTGCTAGAAAGGTGCTAATGAGAGCCAATTGTATGGGATTGAGTTGTGATGCTGGCATCCACCCATCAGGAATAATGACAGATCCATCAACTTGTTTAATTTTAGCCATTGACAGGAAGAGTGCCTTCTATAAATAGCCCTATAGTAGCAATTAAAGCTATTGCCTAAATCAAAAGCAATTCCCTAGTGTTTATTTATACAGCTGGAATACTTAGTGTCAGTGCTGTATAGCTGTGTAACTACCAAACTTTAATTGGCAGGTTAGCAGGATTGACTTGCTGAAAATAATAGGGAAAACTCAAGCTGTAGAGTAGCACAAGATCATTAATTTCATCGGGTCAAGCAGTCAGTGTCTTCAACAGAAACTGTTTGTTTTAACTTCACTGGGTGTAGTTCTTGGTGTCTTCAGCTGAAAATCATTTGTGTACTGTAATAGTCATGTTCATTATCCTGGGGCCTTGTCCATGGGCTGCCTTTTACTGCTGTGGTTGGATTCACCTAAAAGCAGAGTTCTGCCAAGGTTGATATTGTCCAAAAATGTAAGAAGCTCTTATCCTTAAGCCAAGTGCTTGCAGTCCAAATATTTGGCATGGAAATGGGAAGTAAATAGTCCTTCTGCAGGTAATACCCAGCTAAAAGCAGGGCTGAGATAAAAGCTGTAACCTTTGACTCCCAGTCTTGTGTCCTGTCTGCTTGCACCATCAGCTTCTAAGGCAATGTGCTGACTTTTACTTAAGAATTACTCCAAGGTAGGCAAAGTGTTCAAATAAAAAAGGCTCTTTCCCATTTAAGAGCTGGGGAAAGAGAGGAAAAGAAACAGTAGGTATTTGCAGCCAACTCATGGGAAGTTCTGGGCAACATGGAGAAAAAGGATCTTGGAGCTGGTTCTAAACCTTATTGCAAGATATCCTCTAAGACAGGACGTGCTGAAGTCTTCTGGTAGCTGCCCACACATGGTGCAAAGCTGTCTCAGCCTGACAGCATGCCCAGAAAAGTGTGTGGATGCAGACACAGGAGCTCCTGGCACCGCTTTTAGTCTTAAATATTTAACCAGGGCGCCACTTTGCCTGAGCAGTGTACAGGGGCTGGACCTGTGAACTGGTTCATAAAGGAGAAGAGGTTTTCAAAAGCACTGAGGGGCATTTAAGCTGTTACCTTTCAGCAACACCTTTGAAAAGTCTCTCTTAACTAAACCCTAACTTCACAAAAGCACAAGGCGATTTTCAGTTTGGGATCTGCCCCCTGTTCAGCAGCAAAGGGTGTTTGCTAAAAAGCCACCCACCACTCCAGGCATGATGCTGCAACCTCTCAGCTCCATGAATAATGCCTAACAGTGTGAATTTTATTATTTTGGTTTTGAGGGCCCCACAAGGCTCCAAGTTCATAGACAAAACCTCCCAAAATACCCAGCGAAAGTGCAAAACCAGAATTATCTTTGCATTCAGTGCACCCCTGAAATTTACTGGCTGTTTATATTGCTAGCTGCTACTGCTGGGAGAAGTCCTATAAATAACCTTGACAATGTGTGGGTTTTAGGAAGAAAAGCATTGTGTAGATAATGATCCTTTTGTAGCCTAGAGGCTATGTGAGATCCCTGCTTGCTATTTCTTCCTGTGTTTATCCTCTGAGAGTTGGGTAAAAGAAGGTGGGGTATGTTCTTGCTAATGCTGAGGTGAAGGATGGTCAAATTTGTTTCTTATGTAGGCAAGGGCTGAATTAAAATAAATTCTATGTAAATAAATAATGAATATAAATAAATCATCCAAGCCAGCAAAGTCCTAAAACCCTGGAAGATTATTTGCGCCATTTTGGAGGAATGGAGCAGAGAGACCCCAATTTGTCCACGTACAGCAGATCCTTCACTCCAGCATCTCACAGAGTTCCCTGAAATAGTCCCATGTGGTTTTGATTATACTTGTGTTACTTCTGGTTAAAGACTCGCTTGTCAACATGACCAGGCCACCTCAAACAGATCTTATTGAATTTTTTTTTTTTTCTGGTAAGAGAGGCAGCCAAGAGAAAAAAAAGATGATACAGAGTAATATTATGGGGTTTACTGAGTCTTTTTGCTGCACCTTTGAGAAGAGAGACCAGAGTAAGGAAGACAACTTGAAGTTAAAATAAAATACACATGGAAAATTAAAGGATTCCCTACTGAATTCCCTACATATTTTTAACTGCTAAAAAAAAAAAAACAAAAAAAACCCAAAAAAACAAAAACCATGAAGTCCATGTTCTTGTTTGCTCCCTTGGTTCAATGTTCAGGTTTTTTTTAGTGGAACTTCATTCATCTCCATTTCTCAAGCCACACTGGGTTTTTTTATCAGGCAGAAAATACTTTTTTAAACCTTCTTAGCAGAACTACTAGTGATGTTGTGTAGCAAGCTTTTGTACTTCTGATATCTCAGGATGTACAAGCATGATCTCAGTAAACACTGAAGTGGGATGAGTGACCTGAAGGTGCAGTCATGCAATGAGCACGTGCCCATATTGCCACGATATCTCTTCTGGGGTTTAGTTGGTTCACTCTGCACTGAGGTTTAGTTGCAGACATTTCCAGCTGTTTCCCAGGGTTATTCTCCATTAATGAGTTATTTTTATGTAGAAAAGTTGCTCGGAAACATTTTTTCCAATAAAACAGCTCCCTCTAACCACAAGCATGTAATACAAGCTTACAAGAGCTGAGCCAAAGAGTGTGTTTATCCCTTTTCTTTCACGTGCTTCCAGTGATCTCTTGTCTCATTCCAGATTCTTGTTTGTTTATGGAAATGAACTCAAGGAATCTGACTTGCCTAGAAGACTGTTGTGACTACAGTCATTGGCCACCTTTTGAATTTTCAGATCCAGTGTCAGCCACCTTTTCACCACTTGAAATACTGCAGACAGAGATAACTTGCTCATCAAATCCTGCCAAGTGCTAATAGGAGAAGTGACTGCCCAAAAGGGCAGGGGGGCCTTTTGCATCCCTACAGCCACTCTGGTCAGTTTTTACTGCTGGGGGAGGAGGGGCATGCAAATGGAGCAAAACACTATTGACCCTAATTCACCTTCTGGCTCCACCACAGTGTATGGAGCACCTGCAAAGCTGCTTGCCAAGTTCTGGCTGTCTATTCTCCCTTTTCATGCAGTTGACAAAGAGTTGGGCAGTGCTCAGCAGCAGATCTTTGCTGGAAACTGCCCCGATGCTGTGGGTAGACTCTGAACAGCACAAAATGAGCAGTGACTGGCCATGGGTGTTCTGGCCTCTGTATCACCTGCACGTGATGGAACTGAAGGGTCCCAAAATGCAGGGATGCTCTGCCTTTAAATGTTGAGCAACCACTCACAAGCCATCACACACTGCCCTGTCTTATTTCTTCCTGCTGCTGAAATAGGACTGCTTATTACAGTCTAGGCCCTGGATCCACTGGGAAGCCTGGGAAGGATCCCAGAGCCTGGGAAGCTGGATGTTGAACGTCTTTGCAGCCCAACTCCTATTTTAAGTTACTTCCTTTTTATAGCATTATTTCCAGGTGGGGGGATGTATTTCTGTGCATTGAGTCTCCTGTTTTTCTTCCTTGATAGGAGTTTTAAATAGCATGCAATAATTGTCATGGGGCAGGTCTTTTAACTATTTAGAAGTTATTTTTTACATAAGTTGCAGAGTTTGTGATCTTGGTGCACCTGGTGGGGCCATAGGCTGAGCTGGGTACTGACACTTGGTCACAGCCCCATGGTGGTCCCCCAGTCCCTTGCTGCCCCCTTGCTCTAGTGTCATGTCCCCATGCTTTCCCAGGCTGGAGGGAGTTGCCTTCAAGGGTGGTCTCATGGGTACAATCAAGCAAACCTGAGCAGAAGGCTGGGCCCCTGCACCTCCCCGTGAGGATAATAGTGATCTCTACCCTATCTCTTGTTTTCAAAACATTAAAAAGGACTGGGAGTTTATGAGAGCTGTGCTGAGGCAAAAGACAATCTGTTTCATTGGATTAAATCCTCTCTTTCCTCCCCTTTGGAAAGGAAAGCTTGCAGTGTGTTATTTCAGCTTAGATTTCAATACTGTCAGGTCTCTACAAAGAAGTAAAAGCTGCAATGGAGAATAGGCTGGGCTCTGATTTTGGCCTGATGCAGATCATATCACCTCCTTTGGGCTGTTGAGATGATGGTGTCATTTGACTTGGATATATGCTGTGTCTCACTCCATCACATCCATCTCTTGATCATCACCACCTTTTCTGTCTTGGAATGATTTTTATCTAAGGACACTGTCAGCCAAAGCTCATCCCTTCTTCTGCCATGTCCACCCAGAGGCCTTGCACAAACAGGCAAGTAATGTCTTTTTTCTTTCTCTCTATTTTTACTCTTACCCAAATCTGCCTTTTCCTTTTTTTCCTGTTTCACTGCGAATGTGTGAATAAGCAGCAGAGTTGTTTTAGGTCTTTGCTCTGCTCTGGTTATTGGCTACTTTGGACAGTGTCCTTATTATATAAACTCCTTTTCAAGATGTATTCCACACTGTATCTCAGTCCAACAGTTGATTTGTTGAGAGTTATTTTAAAAATTTTTGACTTTTAAATTTTTTTACAGACATTTCCTTTTCCAGCTTTCAACAAAGACATCATAGGTATTTCATAGAATCATGGAACCATCTAATATTTTGGATTGGAAGTGACCTTAAAGATCATCTAATTCCAACCTCTGCCATGGGCAGAGATTTCTGTGCCTCTCTATGTTTCAAGCTGTGTGTTGGTTACCCGTTTGCCTGGCTGTACTTCAACCCAAAAGTTGTAACTTTTACACAAACTTAATTTGTGAAGTCAGCATGGAAAGCAGCCCTTAACTTGGTCTTTGCTGAGGAATAGATTCTCATGGTTGCCTTTTCTTTTTTTTTGCCAAAGATAACCACAAGATCTGTGCCTGCAGTGCATTTCCCCCTTCCACCCTCTCTTTTCAGCTCCATGGTGAGACTTTTGTGAGCCAAAAACTTCTGGTAAGAGTAGCTCAGCTGAACATTTTAATGAGAAATGTTGTTTGCCCTGACAAGTACTAATGAAGCAGATTAAGCATGATTAGTTGCCAGAAAAGCACTGGAGATAGTGGTGGTTCTTTGCACAGGTGGGACACCAGAAGATCTTCTCTGCCAAGCAAAGTAAGTTACACACTGCTGCAGACCTACAGAGCTGGAGGCTGGCTATTTGTGGGGCATTACTGAGCTCAAGGTGTGTCATTTATCTGAAATGTTCCCTTGACTGGTTTTGTTTTGGTAGAGCAGAGAAGCTGGTTATGTGCTTTACATTTGTTATGGGGGCTACGTGTTTATTGTGCACACGTGAATTATGCAAATGGACACTGGGTATCCTTGCATTAGTTTTCACTACTTGTCTTTGAACTACAGGTTCATGAACTGGTGCAGAAGAAGTCCTAGTATGTGTGGGTGGCTTTTCTGTTCTTGAGTGCACTCTCTTCTGATAATCTTTTTGTAATGTGCTGAGGAAACACTCTGCACTATCCTCTAATGTGTTTGTCAGTACTACCAGTTGGGATGGGGGAAATTAGCTGCAAGCCCAAGAGCTGTGTGTTTGAAGCCCTTTCATTTTGCATCTTCTGAACCACCTGCTGATCCTATGTGCTCTGGCAAGTTGGTCTTCCAAGAGACCCAAGTGACAACCATGATCAGCTAAAAAGGATAGAGAAAGGGCAATTCTGGCTTTGAAGTAGGACCTAAGTGGGACAAGGACACAGAAGTGTCCCTCCTGGAGAGCTGAGCCAAGCTCTTCATCTACCTGTGAGGTGGGCAGCCACCCTCTGTGCTCTCTTCCCTCCCTAGACTGTGAAGAAGAGAGTGATGGCAGCTCTGGGAGTTTTCATCTCCCAGCTTTTGGCCACCCATGGCAAGCCAGACTTGCTTGTGAGATGTGTAGATGGGAGCTCTCAGTACCTGCCTGCTTTGCATTTACAGGACTCCTCCCTCCCACTGGACATATAATGGCCCCAATCCCTGGCATTTTTCATGGGAAAGGAAATTTTTGCTTGCAATTGCTGCCTTGCCCAGGTGAGGGGTGTGGCCAGCCCATCACTGAGCACAAGATGCAGAGAAGATGCTTTTTCCCTCTGGCCAGCTCTGTGTGGCTCCACAAGGTGATGGTGCTGGGATACCATGCCCAGGATTCTGTGAGTGTTTTGATCAGACCCCAGGCTGATGGTGGGGAGGTGTCCTGGCAGGATCCATGTGGACATTGCAGGCTTTGATTTAATGTCAGTGAGGATGGTCAGGTGCTGGATTCCACTGTGATCTGTGGTGTTGGTATGGGTTATGTCTTGCAGCAGAGACATTTCATGTGATTTTATTCAGACTCTAGACCTCAGGGTCTCAGTTGTCTCAGTGCTGTGTGTAGGAACTCTCTTCTTTCCTTTGCAGCTATGAAAACAGGAATCAAATACTACCAACCAAATTGCTCAGTTCAAAATATCTTTAATCCAGGACATTATATTAAAAATATATATATTCTTATTTTAGTCTATTTCTCTTGGGAAGAGAAAGATGAAGGTTTTATTGTGGGTTTTCCACTTTAATGTATGAGGAATTAAAATAATATTATAGAAGCTTTCTATAAAGAATAGGAAAAAAGTTGAGAGTGGAAAATACCAATTGCTGAACCAGGACAGAGGATATGGGAGAAAAAATTGCAAATATAGCAGTCTGACTATTTCTTTGAAGTCTGACCCATATCTATGACAAAGAATGATCTCAGGAAAATATTTCAGCTGTATAAAAGTAGCCATGCAAGTAAAGAAATGCAGCAGACAAGACTTATTGCGTGGAATATGGAAGAAACTGCCAAACTCATAAAGCCAAGAAAGGTACATGAATTCTGCAGGGGCTGAAAAATTATTTTATGGTAGCATTAGTAAGCTCTAGGTAGGGTCATATTTCCTGAGTGTGCCTGTGCAGGTCCTGTAGGTGATGTGGTTTTTCCTTTGAGCTGGGCAGAGAGGAGTTTTCTTGTCCTGCAAAACTGAAATCTCAGAACATGTTCCTTTTCTACCCAGGGAAGAAATCTCTAACCTTTCCATGTGCTTTGCTGAGAATAAAAATAAAATAAAGATGGAGATAGAAAGAAAATAAGATAAATGTTCTCAGACACCATGTCTTCCCCACCAACCCTTTCTAAGGACTGCTGGCAGTACCACAAGAACATCTTGAACTTGCAGGGCCTCAAGCCTGCCCCTTCCCTGCCTTTCTTCCACCATTTATGGGAATACCTCAAAAGGCTCCTTGATTCTTCAGCAGCAAGGCTCTCATTGAGGTGGAGCTTAAAGGGTGCCCTTTCTGTCCCTGGTTAGTGCCCAAAACCTCAGTTCTCTTCTTTTGACTTCCTGTTTCACTCCTGGAAATAAGATGGTTTTGCTGCCAAAATTGATTTGAACCTGCTACTCAGATGTAAAAATGTTAAGGTTTGAATAATTTGCCTTTTTTCTTAAAAAAAAAATTTAAATCACCTTTTAAAATAAATATCTGGACCTGTTTCATTTTTTTTCTCTTTTTTGATGTTTCCCTCTGTACTTTTTCTTGAGTGGCCTACATGAAAAGAGGAGATTTCCACTGTGTGTGGTCTGCAAGAGTAGTTTTTTAATTGAAGGAGTCACGTACAGGTCATAAATTAATTCTTGCCATGTAGATGTGATGTATACATTTTATACCTCTTGAGGTAAGCTTGCTTTTGTGCTGTGTAGCAATACACAACAAAACAACCACCTTCCTTCCTTCCTCTTTTCTGAGTGCTAAATCTTACTCTCTGGTGGCCAAGTGCAGAAACCAGCCTAAGTCATTGAGAAGACATGTGGGAAGTACTTTTTTGGATCATGAGCCACCAGTCTGGTGTTGCATTGGTTCTGGTGACATCTTTTCATCCTCTGGTTTCTTCCAAGCTTTTTCTATGACCTTGCTAATGTGTCCTTATTTCTCAGAGCTGTGGTCTTTCTGCAGTCACAGAGGATCTTCTGTGCAGGTAGATGAGTGTGTGATCACAGGCTGGCCACCAGAGTGTCACCCAGGGAACACCTCTGTATGACTTTTTGCCTATGGTCCCAAGGGTTTTTCTTCTCATGTCACTGTCTTCTCATCTCCTTGAGTTCTCATTCTCTCTGTATGGTTTTGGGTTGTTTTGTTGGCTTTTTTTTTTGTTATGGGAAATACTGGAGGTGGTAAAGATCCACAATTTTGTTACCAGCCACTTGAATTTCACTACAAGATAGTGTGCAGCTATGTTTTAAAGAGGCACTGTTTTCCATAGCCTTGCAACCTGCTTATCCCACTTTATCTCCTGATACATGACCCTGCTCCAATATTCTCCCCCATCTTCTTTCTACTCCAAGGACTTTCTGATCTCTAATCAGAGATGACTGTAGAAGAAGGGAAAGATCATCTGCCTGAAATGCAGCCCAGGTGGTGGTGCTGGGGTGTGCACAAGAGTAATGGGATCAGTAGGAAACTGCTGTAATTGTATGCCAGGGTTTGAAGCGTGTCTTACAAGTGATTCCTGCTGGTCAGGAGGAGGGAGGACCACAGGAGGAATGATTAGTTAGGGGGGACAGGGTGTTTGAGGGCAGGCTTTGAAGACTTGTCTTAATGGATGGTTTAAGTGGTTTTAATGGATGTTGAGGATTTGCTTCAGAGGAGAAGGATTACAAGTGACATTAACTGTGAGTCCAACCGTGTGTTTGATATGGCTCATTTTGGGGAGTCATTGAGGAGTTTTATTTAAATAAAGTAAATACAGGGAAGTGTCAAGAAGGGAGATATTTGCCATAGGTCCATCATATAAATATTTGCACTGAGAGGATGAACTTCACTAGCTGCTGTGTAAATGATGACATTCACTGCTGCAAGAGCACTCTGATAACTGACTTTGGCACTGGGCTCAAGGCTGTGAACATTCCTTTCTCTGCTTTACACTGACTTGGTAGTAATGACCTGGGACATAGGCTCAGGACCTGGGAATGTTGGACAGGGTGCCAAAGCAGTCTGGGCTGTGCAAGCACATGAAACCAAGGGGAGTTTTCACTGGTGATGTTTGGGTCATGTGCTGCTTGTTCCTGGTGACTGCATGTGGCTTAAGCATCTTCTTCTGGCATCTGTTGGGGCATTTTACCTCACCATGCCTGGTTTTGGTGCTGCCCTGGGTACAGCTGCTAAGAGACACAGTCAGAGAGGTGCCTGTGCAGATGCAGTGGACACCTCTGTACCACCTCTGCCTATGGATACACTGATGTGCATCAGCAGCTGGCTCACAGCACCAGGAGGTCCCAAAAGGCAGCGCAGAGGATGGCAGAGGAGCTTCTAGAGGGAGAGACCAGGTCATTCATGGTCATCTCAGGCAAAGATGGCACCAGGGTGACAGCTGGACCCCCATCAGGCCCCCGTGTGAGCCGAGCTGCTCGGGCACCCAGCGCCAGCCTCGGGACCCTGCTGCAAGTGGGGCTCCATGGGGCACTGGGGACACCAGTGGGGAGGGCATCCCAGTGCCACCAGCCCACAGCCCAGCCCAAGTGTCACTGCAGGCACAGAGCATGTGGGGGAATTGCAAACAAAACAGCTGGGGCTGCTGGGAGGGAGTGGCTGCTGCTCTCATTCCTCTGCTGAATATGAAAGTTGAATTGTGGTCCTCGTGTGACAAATGATTGTGAAGACTCTGGCTGTCACATCACCTTGTGGTGCAGATGAGGGGAGTAGTCACATAATAAAACTTCCTTGAATTTGCTTGTACTCCTTTTTTAGTAGCTATCTCATAAACAGATTTAGGTTAAGGCTTTCATTTTTAGTGAACTTTAAAATTGTAGTTTTCTTTCTGTTTCATGTTATCATTTGAGTAAATTAGGGTTACTATTGGCAACACCTGAACTTCTACAGTGAAGAGTCATAACCCCCAAGAGGACACCCTGACTTTTTGTGAACGGTGGCCAGACACACGGTGGCTTACCTGGTTTTGTCAGCAGGTGGCCACAGGATGAGATGATTTGTGTGCACAGGAAATTTTAGCCTCCTCTGGGCATAAATCGCCAAACTACTGACCAAAAGTCAGCATGTCCTTTTGGTGATAAATGAATTGTCTTGAAGCTGGACTGACAGTCAGACTGAATGCTGCCACAGGCCTCCTTCTGGCTTCCCCAGGAAGCTCCCTGGTAGGATGAAGTCAAATAATGTGAATTAACACTATAGTTGCCATAGTTTTTTCAAGCAGAGCTGGGAATGACTGTTTATTCATCACACTTAATCCCTCAAAAATGTGCTGGCCTCTGAAATAAAAGCAACAGTGTCCATGACATTGCGTTATTCTTCCACTAATTTGTACCTTTACCTACTCCAAGAGAGACAAATTTAAGTCATGACTTGCATTTTTCCTTTTTCTTTTCTACTTCTGCAAACATGAGTAATTAATTACTCAGAGTAATGAAAATAATATCACTAATCATCTGACAGTGAATAATTTTTTTCCTAAAGACTTGGCTAATCTGCGCTCAAGAATATCCTATGGGTCATTTCTGACTCAATCCCTGCGTGTTTTCCGTTGTGGTGCTGTAAACGCAAACAGAGCTCCGATGAGAAAATCAGCAGGAAAAAGCCAGACTGTCTGAAAGGAAGCAGAATTGAGGGGTGCAAGCATTAAGCTTCAGAAGAGACTGTCAGGCATGTGCAGTGTGATTTGTTCCAAATACATTTCATAACAATTTTATTACTCACCTAATTCAGGAGACATGTGAGTGACTCTTGCTACGCTATAAAACCACCACCCTTTGTTTTTTTCCTGTTACCTGCAAGAGAAAACCTGTGCATTATTAATGTGATAAATTAAAGGTACTTCCATCAGACTTCTATGTATTTATCCTTTTTTCATGTATTCCTTTAGGAACTTATATTGAGCTGATGGTGTGTAACAAATTACTATTTTCTGGGCAAGCAAATAATGAGTACAAGCCTGAAAAGAGGACACAGTATAAAGTGAGAGACTGTTTTCTCTTTGCCATGTTTAATGCTGAACTTAGGTGTCTATGTGCAAGGTTCCTGCATAGCCTTAGAGAAAGGCTCAAGTGGAAAAAACAAGCCACCGTGGATAAACTCAGGTATCCAGCAAACTGTGTTTCCTCTCTTTCTGCTCTGTAAATTGAAGACTTTCCTCTGCTTTTGTCTTGTGCAGGTAAATAGAACAGGATTTTGCTGAGCTGGGTTGTCCTTTGACAGGGTGTCTGGATCTGTTCATCCTGTTTCTATACCTCACAATGCTGCTTAGAGTCTGCCCAAAATGTCCTGTATTGCTTCAGTGGATGATGTAGTATTTCTGGAATACCTAAATCTGAACAGAACAGCCAGTCCCATCCTGAGCACGTGCAGAGCAGCCATAGGGCCAGCAATTACTTTGTTTTCCTGCTCCAGCAAACTCTGCCTGTAATGCTTTTACAAAGGGCCAGCTGTGAAAATGAGATTCTTTGATAAATGATGCTATTGGTCATTTTTTCTTCTCGACAACTGGTTAACTGGGTGTCTTTTCTTCCCTAAACTTTTCCACTGAAGAAGGCTTTGCCAGGGCACAGGAAGGTGCTCTTGGCTTAGTGTCAGAAGTGTGAACAAACTTCCCTACAGATTTTTTCTTCTCACTGAGCTTCTTAGTATTTAGATGCATCACTCTTTCATTCATCCTCTGCTTTGTGGCAGAGTCTGGAAATACATTAAAGCAACTGAATATTTTCTGGGAAATTATTAGTTCTGGAATGAATGCGACAGATTTCATCATGTGTTTGGCTGAACTCTGCCTGAGTGACTAACTGCTCTGGGAGAAATTTTCCAATTGTCCCTCGTGAAAGTCAACCTCTTTGAATTAATTCAGCATCCTCTATTTTGATTAAGTATGTGTCAGCTCATTGTTAGTGTGACAGAGATATGGGGCTGCTTGTTTTCCTTTTATTATTATACAAACAAACTAATTATGAGTCACACACAATACGTGCCCTGAGAGCATGATAAGGGACCTGAATGATAAAGCATTAACTGCTCTGTGTGCAGGTTTCTCTTGTGAGTTAAACAAGCAGGGACCGAGTAAACAAAAGACAATACTTTCTTTCTCTAACATCTTAACAATTCCTCCTCTCCAAGGAAAACTGTGGTCTTTCAAACCTTATGTTATACTGAAAAAGGAGGTGAAAGAGAAAGATGAGTCCTCTGTGCAGTAGGCATCACAAGCCCAGTCTGCTATCTGACTCTGATGTCTTCTTACAGATTCCCTGTTTTCAATTTATTTGCAGTGTGGTTCCTTCCTGTCCTCAGTACTAAGATTTATTTGACAGCCTTTGGAACAAATGTGTATCATGCTATCCTACCACCCCGAAACATGCTGCCATGGCTCTTTCTAATGGGCCAGAAGTTGAGCCTTTCCTGCTGTACCCTTGTAAAAGAGAAAACATCAAGATACACAATACATAGAATATCTTGGGAGCCACAAAAGCATATGTTTTCTGTTCTGGAAAAAGTGTTGTTACTTGGTGCTAATTTCTCTGCTTTTTCTTGCATCTGTTGGACAAACACTTTGTCCGTGGCAATCCATGTAAGATAACAAACTCACTGCAGGGTGTCTGAGTACATGGAAGAAAAATAACACAGGAACTTGCACAAAGAGCAACCAGGTGCAGATGGAGCTGAAGCAGAAATATTGGTGACAGATGTTCTTCCTGGCCCACTGGAGGAGCATGCACCAGACAGCATCTTCATCATGCTGTGTGACATCTCCTGCCTCAGAGAAGTGAGATGTTACATGATGACTTTTACAACTGCCTGAAGCTGCCAGAGGAGGGGAAGGGCTGCAGCACCTCTGCCTGTAAACACCTTCTCCCGAGCCACTCGGTGGCAGAGGGACCATAAAGAGAGGGAAGACCCTTTGGAGAAAACATGCACCGGCAGATCATGCTGTTGACTTGTGAAGCTTGGCAACGTCCTCCTTACAAACACCTTCTCCACTGGGCAGGACACTGTAAATATTGGAGGAACCCATGGTTATTTGATCAGAATATAAAACGAGACAGAGGTCCACACCTGCAGAAAAAGAGTCTTCTATTTCACATGAGGTTGTGCAAGGTGGGCTTTACCTTCCTAGAAGAGTCAGGACATCGTGCTTTTGTCTACACCCTCATTAGTAAATAGTGTAAATGCCTTAAGTAATGGGTAAAATGAGTAACATGCACATTCTTAAACTCACAAACCTTTCTTCCACACTTCCAAAGGAAAAGGCAAGTAAAGGAAAGCCCTAGGCTGTAAGAAACTTTTGCTGCCCTAACTACTCTAGGGAATTTTCCATTCCCTGTAAAATTATTGCAAGATTTGTACAGAATCCTTTGGTGGGTACTGAAGACAAAGCAAAGATTTATTTTTTTGATATAAAAAAGAAGAGTCTAACTTTACAGATTGAAAGTTAGTATTTTGAGCATTTGTATCATGTGACCCTCTGATCTTCTGTGGATTTCAATATTAGATGAGATCTTTCCAAAGGATGATTGTAAATTAATATTTGCATTAGCAATTAAGAGGCAGATCTCCATCCTACATGTGTTTTCTCTTCTTGCCTCAAAATTCCTCTCTTACTGCTGAAAATCTCCTTTCACTAATGACTTCTCAGTTATCTTGCAGGGAACTGACTACAGAATGGGTGGACCCTATATAAGAAAAAAAGTAAAAAATCAAGGTTAAATTTACAAAAGTTAGCAATGGAGAGGGCAACATATTTCAGACTGCTTTTGCTTGGAGCTGGAGCTGAGAACCAAACAAGAAGCTGATGCTTCCACCTCTTCCTATTGCTATTTCAGAACAGGAAAGCCTTTATCAGTGTGCAGCCGTTTGCAGACCAGCCTCCACCACAAAGACTGTTTGGAGTTTTCATTTTCATTGGTATTTTCCCTTTTTAATGAATTTTCAAATTTTAAAAACAATAAGAAAGCAGGCTTCATGCATCTAAAAATATGGCATAAGGTGCTGATGGCTTTTTTACGCTCCTCAGCAGTTTTATTTAAAAATCCAACAGTAGTTTTTAAAAGGAAATATTAACAGGATTGTGAGAAATTGACAACACATTTAATAAATGTCAGAGAAAAACATGAATTAGCTTGTCACCGGTTTTGGACAATTTTGCAAAATTGCTTCTCTCTAGGCCAAGCAACCTCTGGTAAGGTAAAAATCTCCTTAGTTGTTAAAGAATGAAAAACAATTTTCCTCGCTCCAAAACAAAAGCATCATGATAATCAAAATGTTGCCATTTCACCTCACTATTAAAAAGGTCACAGTTTTGGCTGGAGGCCATGCTGCAAAGCAATCTGCTTTGTCACTTGAATAGGTTGGCTTGGATAGTGAAAAATCATAAACTGGGACAGTAGAGAGAAAAAGGGAAAGAGCATTGCTGCCTGAGGAAGGAACAGAGATTTAATAACACTCATTGCTCATTTGTACAGCATTAAGGCAAGAAGGAGAAAACAAAGCCCCTTCCAGGATCCCCACAAGAGTTTGGAAGGCATTTTGAGGAGGCTGATTGTTCTTTCTCGTATCACCAGTTGTGACCAGTGTGAACCATGTGGCAGTGGCGTCACCCTTGCTGGCCAAGAACAATGGAAGGGATGTGCAACACCATGCTAAAATTTACACCAGGCTGGCAGGCACATTCAGACTCAGCTGTTTTTGGTGGGCTCTCCATGCAGTTAAGTTCATCTCACTGTTTTACTAAAAAAACCCTAAACAACCTAAAACACAAAACAAACTCTTTGGTGGGTGAAGGGAGGTGACAGAAGCATAGAGCAAAAAACATGTGTGTGAATGAATTTCAGAGTGTGGAGCAGAAAGGAGTAGTCTCTGGTGTGCTCAGTGATATGTAGCTGCATCTGGGGGAGGGGGAAAGAGTTATTTCTGAGTTGGAAATTTCTGGGATTTGCATTACAGATGATTTTACCTGCCACTGTTGGTGGCGGTGACCTGCTAGGTCTGGGTGGTGACAGAGCCACATGGAACTCAGCTCACCTCCACCTTTTTGGAGAAGAGAATGAGAGGCTGTGCCTCCTCTGACAAGGAGGAGGGCAACCCAGATCTCCTGGTAGATGAGTGGGGTGCACTGTCATCCAGATCGTTTCTTCATATGTGAACTCTAAGCTGGGGAGAAACAACAACAACAAAAGATTGCAATTCGCCTGAGAAAAGTGCTGAGAAAAACTGGGACTGCAAGGGAGAAGGAAGATTTGCACTGTCATGGTTGTTTGTGCCAGGCTCTTGGTGCTCTGGTTCAATCAGCTCCAGTTTTCTCTTGAGCCACTAACACTCACTGTCCTGAGTAAGGAAACTTGTGCTTGAAAGGGGGCTCAAAAACACCAGAGCTGAGGGGACTGATTGGGGAATGTACAAAGACTGGGAACAATGTGGCCCCCTCCAGCTGGGAGCTGTCAGGTGGGGGCAAGGGAAAAGGACAGATCTGCACGTGAGGGGAAGGAAGAAAGAATAGACTAAGAGCTGGGGGTTGCAGGTGGGAGAAGGAATTCTGATAGTGGGATTCAAAGGTGTAAATAGTTCTCATGTCAACTTTTTTTTAAGGGCATTGCATTTTCTTGGACACATTTGTTCACATCCCTTATTTTTGTAGGGATCTCCTAGCTCTTTTGTAGTCCAAGCAGATCTGGAAAGTTGGTGGGGCTTTTTTACCTGGTAAAGAGAGACCTCTCTTGGGTTTTACCTTTATGTCTGGCTTCAGGGAAAATACAGGAGTTTTTTTCTTTGCATTCCTCCTCTGAAATGTACTAAGCTTTTCCTCCTGTTCTTTAAGCGGCTGCCCCTTGGGATAGAAAAAGGAAATTAAACAGCTAATGGTTATACTTTAATTAGGCTTTATTGGAGTTAACGCAGCTTATGCTCTGCATATGTGCTGCAGAGAGTTAGACACTTAAAAAATCGTGTCTTTGCTATTATGAGTTTATGAGAAAGGAAGCCCAAGGAAGATCAATACATCCTCTGTGTAGATTACAAATGGTTCATGACGTATGTCCACAGGAGCTGTTTTTAGTGAGGGTAGTCTAGTTATTATGGATTTGACATGAACTTGGCCTGGTGCCCTGAGGGAATGCAATGTAGGCATAATTTGGTCTTCCTGTAATTGTCTATTTAACTTGGCAATCCAGAGTAATTTTTTCCTGTGAAATGAGACCGAGACGTCACTAAAGCGGCGCTCAGATTAATTAATGAGACATAATAATGCTCCTAATAAAAGCTCATGAGCTGAGTCCTCTTCCCTCCCCTTTCCTGTCCTTCCCTGCTATCCTCCCCCTGCTGAGAATGCAGCTTCCCAGGAATCCATGAGTCACACTTCGTAAAGGAGTTTCTTCTTTAGTTGACGCAAACAATACAGCGGAGAAAAATAATAAGTGCAGAACCATCTGTTTGATGAAGTCCTTGACATTTTATTTCATTTCCCCCTATTGCATATTAAAGGAAGTAAATAGAAAAACATTTGCTAATTATACCACTGTTTACTGATTGCTGGGACGGCTTTTATTGTATTTATCAGAAGTGCTAGCTTGTTGTACAGTCCCAGCTTCAGCATTCTCCTTTCTGCTTTGGGCAAGGGGAGCACAACAGGAGCCATGGGTGCTCAGCCAGGTTTTTGAGCCCTTCACCTCTGACCAGACCACAAAGGGGTGGAAATGTGCTGCTTCTCTGCAGGCTGGAAACCTGGGAAAGGTAATGGGACCTGCTGGTTTGAGGTGATTTGCTGAGCTAATGAAAGAGCCTGAAGCCAAAACTCTGCCTCTGAGGTTGGATATTGGGAGGGAATGGTTGCCATTTCCTTTCTTGGGCCCAGGATTTTGTGGTCAGTGCCTTGGCTTTGTGTTAGTGTTCAGTAAAACCTGCCAGGGAGGCCAAATGGCAGCCCTTTGCTGTGACTTTGGTAGGGTGAGCAGCAGCTGCCATCTGATATTATGAAGGAAATCTCCTGAACACATCACTCCCCCTATCTCCTTCCCAATATGTTGTATCATGCTCTTGTTGCCCCATCTGGGTCCCTTTGTAAGGTATAGTTTTATGGCTTGAGAGTGGTCCATGGACAGTACAAGATCTGAACAGTAAAATGCAGAGCCTCATCCATCCTTCAGACTGGGATTTGGATTTGGCTAATGGACAAAGCAAGTCAACACTGTTTGAAAACAAACTGGTGGCCAAAGGTCAGTTATACTAGGCAGCTATTTCCTCTGCAAGATCTAAGCTATTAACACTCATTAAAAGTGACAACAATGAATCAAATGTCTGTGAACTAAAGCACCTTTTCTCCCACCACGCCATGTAAGGCCAGCACCAGAGCTACTTGGCCTAGCCTGTTGCTAGGAAGGGAAAAATTACAGCACCAAGGAGGACATGGTGACCTTATCTAGGGATGAGGACACCAGGAAATTCAAAACCACCACTTTGCCTTTGGATGAGAATTCAGAGGTGATGAAAGGATCTATTTCTGGATTTTTCCTTGGGTACAACAGATTTGATGAATTTTCCAGTCCACCATTTGGACAGATTTAAGGGATTTTATAACTTATAATTCCATGAAGATTCTATCAGTAGCGCTGGTCATCCCGACAGGCTGGATGTTTTGACTCTCCTCTCTAACGTCAGCCAATTCAGACAGGTTTATATTCCCAGAGCTGTAAAACTCTCAGTTCAGAGCACAAACAGTGGAAGATATATTTCTCCATGGCTCCAACCCATGGTAACACATATGCTAACTTGGCTCCGAGGGGCGTGTGTTGCATGTTGTCATGGCCTCTCAAATGTCACCATGAAAGGAGTTATTTTAAAGCTAGAGGAAGATGGCTGTCTGATTGTGAAGGGGATATCAGGATTCACACTGCTGCTTGAAGCAACCAGCACATGAAAATTGTTTGCTGTAGGAGGCTCCAAGTAAGAGTCATCTTCCAATCTCCAGGGTAACAAATATGGGAAAGTTCAAAACTGGCCCACTGGCTGGAATTCATTTGCTGTAGTGATAATTGACTACACAAAATAATGTATCTTATACGGATAACTTCATAAAGCACTTTTATCTTCAGAGAAGTAGAATTCTGCAGTACTGTGAGGCCTCTGGTTCCCTGTTGATCTTACTTGCAGAAATCTTGGTGTCTGCAGTAACAGCCTTAGCTGTTAGGTAAAAGTGCTTGTGTGTTTCTTTTGTGGTATCACTCACTTTGTCTGGTGATCTTTGCACCCTTCTGTCTGCAAATCTGCCACCATAACCCCCTGCAGGCTACAGGCTGGGGGCAGAGTGGCTGGAAAGCTGCCTAGTGGAAAAGGATGTGGGGGTGCTGTTTGACAGTGGCTGGACATGTGCCAGAGTGTGCCCAGGTGGCCAAGGAGATCACTGTCAGCATTAGTGTGTCCAGAAGGACCAGGGCAAAGGTTTCTGCTGGCAAGGGTGGATGAGACAGATGATCCCTTCTTTTTGTCATCCTTCCCTTATTATTATAGTTATGAAAGGGCTGTGTGTGTCTGTGGCTGACCATCAGCTTAGTCAGAGGCAAGGTTTTGTAGAGGGAAGCAGAAGGCTGAGGTGCAGCCCTGGGTCATGGGGCAGGCAGAGCTGAAGGGGCTGCAGGAGAGGCAAGGAGGACACACTGACAGCTTCCCCACCAGCTCATCAGTGGGGCTGGCAGCCTTCAGAGGAGGTCAGCTCCTGTGCCCAGGGGAGGAGATCCACAGTCACTCCCAGCAGAAGGAAGAGGAGCAAGGAAGGGGCTTTATTCAGCCACAGTAACTGCTCAGGTGCTCTGCACACCAGCTGGATCCCACTGGCTGATGGAGAAGGGCTATATCATTCCTGCAAAAAATGCTTCACTTGCACGGGCTTGACTTGGATGCATTGGTGTAATTCCTGGGTTTGACATTCCTCTGTTTGGGAGCTAACATAAGCAAATACATTCTTTTGATCCTCTATGCAGCTTTGTGATACTATACATGCAGCTCCATGCTTTCTTTCACAGATGTCGGATTCGGCTGCCACATGGGATCTCCAGGAGAAACTGTATTGTGTGTTTTTAAAGGAAAATTACCCAATTATTTTGATGGAGTTAATGTGGAGATGGTGACCTTTACATTCAAAGCTGTTATGCTGCAAATGTTCCAAATACATTATGTGCTCTGCTAACACTGCTGACAGGTTCTGCATGATTAATAGTGTTTATAAAGCGTGTACAAGAGTTTGGGAAGCCTAGGATGGAAGACCTGGTATGGGATTTATTTTGCACTGAACATGATAAATATACAGTTGGCCTTGGAATATTTTTTTTCTTTCTAGAAATTACTTAATGATGGAAGAGCAAATCACTAATTCATTTCATGAACTGCTTAATTTTTCTTGTAAGAAAAATAAAAGCAAAACATTGGTAATGGCTGGTCCGATATGTACATTTAGATTGATCACTTTCAAAGGAAGACTGATGTTTTTAATACATGTTTTTTTGCTTCAAGACTGGCCTGGTTCCTGCTTCTCTGGAAGGAACACTTCTGTCAACTGCACCATGTTGTGGTGTTGTCAGGGGCCACACAGAGCTTGGAGGAAATTTCAGGGTGAGCCTGACATGTAGGTAATAGAGGCAGGTGTTTAAACAGAGGGAAAAGTGTAAGGATTCCCATTTGTGCTACTGTGGGGATGTTATTCAACAAATAGACAAACAAGTTACTCTGTCTCAATAGACATCCAGGAAAGACTCTCTCTCATTTTGATTTTCTCACAAAATATAATGGGTTGTTCTTGGGCTGCTTTCTGTTCTCTCAGCACATCTAAGTACAGGATTCTCCTCTTCCCCACCTAGTGCTGTGGCAGGGCTCCTTGTCCTCCCACACATTCCATGCTGCTCTGCACAAAGCCATGGCCCTGCACCATGGTTCCAGTTTTAAAAAAGCTGTGTAACTCAGAAGACAGCTGAGGAGTCTTTTCTCATTCCCAGCAGCATGAGCTGAGCAAAGCAGCCTCTCTAGGCAAACCCATAGGGCAGTGCAGAGGGAGAGGGGGCTCTGGGCTCCCATGCAGGCACCCACTGAGCTCTGCATGGAGGGCTTCTGCATGGATGGATGGACTGACACACTAGTTGGACTTTAAACTGTGATAATGTGATGTTTACATCTGCAAATTTACAGGTCGGGAAGCCAGATAATTTCTACATCACTTTGTGGCTAATACTGCACCAGCATAGATACACTTAATTGAATCCAATGATTTCTTATTTACAGGCTAAGAAAGCGACTAACACTAAACATCCTTTATGCCACGCTGGCAAAGGAAAGGTTGGTCAGGAAAAAGTGTAAATTCAGAGGACTCTGGCTATGTGTTAGGGGTGGTTGTGGTGGTGCTGGCTTGACAGTTGTACTAGAAGATCTGGAAAGCCTCTCTGGAAAGCCTCTGGAAAGCTTTACCAAGTGCAGCCATAGTCAGGATTCAGTCTTAAATTTAACCTCATTTCCTTTCCTTCTGAACCAAGAATTTCATGTGAAGCACTCTGTTCATTGCCTTACTGGAGTAGGATCCATAATTTGAGCATGCAGACATTATTTGTGATCTGGGCTCTCCTCCCTCAGCAGCTACAAGTATCTCTTGGTGCAGGGATCCAGGACTGCTAAGGGAATAGAAGAAGTTTTCTCTCCTTGTCAGTGGAACTGGGTGCTCAATTGGGTTCTGCAGGTCCTGGTGGAGGAAATGTTCCAAAAGGCTGTTTTTCAAAACCAGGATATGTTTCCAATGTCAATATTCTTCAGGAACAGTGGGAGACAAGAACAGACAAGATGAGAACAGGGGCAAGGGATTTGAAAGCCTTTGTGTCTGCTGGAAGACACAAAGAAGTCTTCCTGCTGGAACTCCCTTTCCATGCACCTCTTTAGAACATGGCATGGTGGTTTGACTGGATTTCCTGTGTTTCCTCTGCACTGGATCAACCTTCCATGCCCATGGAAGTATCTGTTTTGAAAACCCGATGCCATGTGCCCAAAACCCTGACATTATCTGCATTCCCACAGAGCAGAGAAAGGGACTTGGTGCTTGTGAAGCCCTTTTTACACCTTTGGTAGAGGCCTTTAGAAAAGCAGAAATAGGAGCTCTGTTTTGTGTCTTTGGTGGCTGTCAGATTTCATAGGGAAAAGAGGAATTATAGGCAAAAAAAAAAAAAAGAAAAAAAAAGAAAAAAAAAGAGGAGCAGAGATTAAAAAAAATATTTGGAAAAGAATAGGAATTGGAGATCTGGTAGTTATCTAGAGTCAGAGTCTCACAAGATAAGATGCTGATAATACCTGTGAGGTCTCTGATATTGTAAGGTATGGCTTTTTGCTTTTAACTTGATAGTCTGGCTTTAGAACAGGTACTGCCAATGCAAGAATGGACCCAAAACTTCATCTGTGTGTTCTGCCTTACTTCTTTCTACTCTACTATCAAGGGAGCCAAAAAGGGAGCTGTTAGGAAAAAGTGCAAATTTTCTTCACACTCACTGTGTAGTTTCTTAGAGCTATTGGAGTAGGATGAAGAGACTTTTATGTAAATTAGTAATGTATGATCATTAATCTTGTTCTTTTCATTTTACCACACACATTAAAAATAGTAATAATCCACAAATGTTTTCTGCTTTAGCTTTTCACTGAGCCAGTACTTGCCAGAAGTACTCAGTACTTTGACTGTTAGCTCTGCATTAGCTGCCATACTGATTTTAGAAGGCTCAGGGGAAAAACAAAAGCATCTATAAAGACATTCTAATTTTTAACATAAGCTTGGGCTTTGATTGTAAAATGTATCTCATTTGGTCATCTTGTTTTTTAAACTTCATACCATTCTCTAAATTCATCACTTGCTGCAGCTGCTCAGCACTTAGCACCTGTACATTTACCCCTGAGAGACTCCAGACTGAACCAGAAGATTTTATTGGTGTTGAGGCTAATGGCTAAACTTTCAAGATTTGTTTTTCAAATAAATGCACTTTTTTCCACATTATACTTTCAGCAAGATGAAATAGTTAAGAGGTTGCTTATGAGAAACCCACCATAAGGCCTTTTAACATAGGGATCTAAAGAGAACCAGATTGAATTCCCTTTACAGAGTGAGAGTTTTTAAAGAACAAACATTTAATGAGTATCTCATTTCTGCATTAAATACTGAGGGTCTTTTGACTGATCTTAATGAAGAAAATGAGGGAGGGGTTCCTCTTTATTTTNAAAAAAAAAAAAGGAATTGAATTTGCCCCTGTGGTTCTTTTTTATTTTTGAGAGGATTTGAAGTTCATGTTTTTCCTGTTTGTATGCACTGTTTTTATAAACCTTCTTATCATCAGAGTCTAGGAGTGTTTAGATCCTACTCTGTCTCATACACAGATATTCTGCTTATGCTTGAGTGTATGGTTATTGTTATTAATAAAACAAAAGCCAGCAGAAGCAGAGGGCCAGTCTGAAACACTGCCTGTTCCAATTGTTTAGGACAGTATGAGCATAGATCTGGAGCAGAAGCTCTGTGTGTGGAGCAGGAGCTGATATGGGTGAAGAGCTGGATCCCAAATGCCTGTATGGGATGAAACATGGCTGGATGCCTGGGTCCCAAAGCTGTTTTCATCCCTCTTAACTCTGCCTTGGCAGCTCACTGACAAAGGAGGGGAGAAATATGGTGGAGGTTTCCCTAAACACAAGCAAGGGTGGCCCAAATGTCACAGATGAATGACTGAAGTCTGGTAACATGGGACATGCCACTCTTTCAGTCTTTCTAGTGTTCAGCACCTGCCAACATCAAGGCAATTTGATATTTCTTTGTGGTGAGACTCTAAACTGGAACTATAGAACCCAAACATTTTTCAGATGGACTTCTGCAAGGACAAGTTTACAGGGTAGATATTTTCCAGCTAACCAAAATCCTGCTCACAGGAAAAATCACACGTCAGGAACAAGCAAAATCAGAGCTAACAACTGTTCAGGCTCTTGGGTAATATGCAGGCATGGCTTTAGAATCCATCCAGTTTTAAACAGCTGCACTTTAGCCATTATGTAAGCAGTGGTAATAATTTTTCACAAATTATGTGGCATTTGTATTTGATTTGCCCAGATTTGATCAAATCTGTCATTACCTGCCCAAATGGTAACTGCATTTAGTGAGTTTCCTTGTCTTGTTTAACTAAATCTGATACAAGATAAAGACTGTATGCCTAAAGCCATATATATTGCCTTTCAGATGTTACTACATGCAGCTGCAGTAAATAGTAATTTCTCCACAATACAAGGTTTTTTAATCTATGATGTTTCATTATTTACAGCCTTTCTCCCCTCTGGTTTCAATATTTTTCACCTATATATATCTTTTTCTGCAGAGAACAGTACTTAGGAAATATTGACATATTTATTATTTATGTTATTAGGTCCTTCTTGTATTTGAGCCAGAACAATAAACAGTACTTACATCTTTGACTGTTACTTAGAGATTGTTGGATGACTTCATCATGTAGTATGAATTCATCATGAATCACTTCAACTGAAGGGAGCAAGAGGGAAGAAGAAACTATTATTAGGCAATATATTATCAAATGAACTGTAACGATTTCCAAGATCTCTTCAGAGAATATTCTGCCTGAACAGTACTTTCCTCTCAAAGAATTATGATAACCATTTAATAATTTTATATTTTTTGGGGGGTGTGCTCACACTGCAAACCATAAACCATTGCTGGAATATTTTATTGAAAGTTCTATTAGTCTTTATTCTTGGTATAGCTGAAAATCTTCTCTCTCAGCTTTCCTACTAGGTGGACAGCATCTCTCCCTGTCTTGCTGTGACTGTGAGATGACCTATTCCAAATTCACCCCATTTTAGACTTCTGGACACATTTGTTCAGTATAGCTATATTTGAATTTCCTTCTCACCTCCCAGAGTGCCTGCCATCCTCTGAGGGAAATACCTTAGTTGTCTTTCTCACAGAAAGCCATACATGTTTTGGCTTCCTCTAGACACAGAAAGTGCTTAGCATACTTGTGGAAAATAAGTGCAGGTTAGGGATGTGTGTGCAAGATTAGATAACAAGATTCACTGCCTCCCAGGGGAATTAATTAAAGAATGCTCCATAACAAGTGCATTAGTCATCATTAGTCCCACCTCAATCCCAGCAGCAAGTATTGCTTCTTTTCTTAAGTCTTTGTGTTTACCCAACTGATGTGAACATGGAAAGAAACACATGAATTCTGTGTGGGATGGTTAATTTACTGATGTTGTTTATCCTGTATTCAGGATCCTGTAATAGATTTTTCTCAGCTGCCATCCACAAGAGAGCTCATCTGGAAATATTTTTAACCCTTCCTTACTGGTGGACTATTCACTCACTACTGCTGTAGGGAGATTTCCATGAAGCAAGGAAATACACTTTTTCTAGTGCAAGGAAAAAGCATATTGTGTAGTGGCTCAGAGAGAGGCAGTTTTTATGGGATATGAGGACTTACTTGGAAGATGTCTTGGATTCTTACTCAAGTGATTGCCTCTTCTTGCATACTGAGAAACAAAAATCCCCAATCATTAGATCAACTTACCTTTTGCAAAGATTTTGCAAAGTTGGTGGGTTTTTTGGTGTGTTGTTTTGTTCTGGTTTTTTTTTGGTCAGCACAGATGCGGTCTGATGCCACTGAAGCCAACTGAATGTATCTCAGTGCAAAACTGCTGCAAATGGGAGTTCAACAGTGTTTTACTCCTGAGGCATCCTTGTTCCCTATGGAATTAGCCAATACTTTTAGAAAGAAATCTGTTCTCACTGTGAATGGGGAAAGAAGGCAGAAGACAGCTGCCAAAAGCTGTGAAATTCTATCCCACACTTCCCACTACTCTGTTTCTAAAAGATCTCTTAAATACTCTGTTTTAGAAGAAACAGCAAACATTCACTTTTTTTTTCCTCTTTATTTCTGTCTATAACAACAAACTTTTCCAGGGCAAGACCTGAATCCTCTTTGACCTCTCCCATCTTCAGATTCCACATTTCAGTGGTGTTTTGAATTTTCCCTCCCTGGAATCTACTTTTTAATGATGACCTTGTGTTGGGGTTTTTTTCTTATTTATTTTTTTATCTTTAGTCGATAGAAATGAGAGTTTAAATCTTTATTTGTGATTTTTGGCTGTTTTCTCTCCTCTCCCCTCTTTATTCTTTGGAGACACTTGGTTGTGTCTGCAAGTGGATTCTTGGCATGTGTCTCTCTCTTTGTTGTTATCGCCTTTTAAAATTATATGCTAAGTACTAAAGTACTCAAGGACTTTATAGAAGGTAGTAATTCAAGTTACGGCTCCTTCAGACCAGGACACTAACTTAAGCAAAGGATTCATGTGTAGCACATGAATAGTACTCTGTGAATGGGGCAGGAGATATTTCTCTTAAGAGAAGACTTTGATTTCATGTGAATTAATGTCATGATGCAAACTCTGAGCCTGCACCTGCAGTGCTGGCAGTTGTCAGGACTCTCTGTGCTACAGCCTGCTGTTAAATTATGGCTGTGCTATTGCCAGGCTGCCACCTTAATTCATCCTTTTACTGTCTTGATGCTGCAAATGTTTCCCTGCCGATGCTCTTCTGCTGGCATCCTCTAGGAATCAGCAGTAAATCTCCTTAGTCCTATTTGCTCTGTCACTTTCTTGTTTCAAAGTATTGCCCTGCTGAACCTTGACTTCCTGGCTGTCCTTTGGCAAAGGTGTTTTCCTTGCTTGTTTCTCCTCATGCCTTTCACTGCCTTGGATTTGGAGCTTGCAGAGCTCTACTTGCACCTTCCCAAATCAAAACCAGGGCTGGTTTGGACCAACCCAGACATTAAAACAGCCACTCTGGATTCTGGGGCACTGCTTTGACCACAGACAATTATCTGAAGGAGATGTTTATCTTTCAAAAGTCTTGGCATTACATTCTTCTTTGTCAATAAGTTAGGTTTGTGCCTTAAGAGCTTTGAACCACTCCACAAATAGAAAAATCATAAGCTGTGTTTTTCAGGAATTTTAGTTTAATCAAAGTCACTGATGGAATGAATGTTGTTTGTTTGCTACGTGTGGTTTTTGGGATGGGATTTTTCAGTGGTTTTACCATTGTAGGGCTGGCGGTATCATCTTTTCATGGTGTCAGACTTCATCAGGATGAATTATTACCCTTTTGCATTTGGCTTTCCTGGTAAATTCATTATTGGGCTACTCACAGTAAGAAAAGCTAAGGGAAGGGTCTATCATAATCTCTGTAAAATGAGTGCTGCCTCTATTTTGCAGTCCTTGGCAATCTGACAAAGGGAGATTGATTATTACCTTTTTTTTTCCTTTAGTGTTTCATATTGAGGTGATGAGCCCGAAGCTGAGGAAACTCAAATATTACTGTGGTACACAAACTCAGATACACCTCTTGCATGCAACAGGACTTTGTAGGCACAATATGATTTCACTGCTGTTTTCTGGAATAGATAGATTAATAAATTTTTTAGATTGCAGTAAACCCTTGTGATTACCCAGTCTGATCCATTTTATTACAAAAGCCAGAGATTTCAGCAGTGATTCTGGCCTTCAGCCAAACAAATTGTTTTCAATCAGAAATTTCAAACTGGAAATGCATTTGCTTTTCAGTTAGAGACTCCAACAAATGGAGAATTTCCCATTATAATACGTTCCAAGGAGCTTATTCACATCATTAAAAGCTTACAGTTTACCTCCCACTGAAAGGTTTGCCAACTCCCAAATTCCAACCAGTGGATCTTCACTTTCAACTGTTGAAGAAGGGGTTTGAATTAGCTCTCTTTTCTTCACAGAGGCCTTGGGAGCAAGGCAGACAGCAAAATATCTCTTACCTTCTTCTTTCCTATGCCACACATATTGACTTCTTGTAGTTCTCATGGCAAAGGTGGGTTTAAACTGTGACCACATTGCAGATGGTTATGACCATGTCAGACTTCCAGCCTGGTGGCCTGGGCAGGGCACAACCCATGAAATGCTGTGTATGGGCCTGCAAAGCTGGGAAATACCTGGCCTGGGCTGAGTTCCATGGTTTCATGGATGCATCAGTGGGCCAAGCTAAACCCAGTAAGTTTTCAAGTAATGCCTTTAATGAATGTGGAGATAAAACCTCACTTGTGACTCTTTCCACTTTGTATTGTCAAGAGGCTTTGTAAAGCACGAGCACCTCTCTTCTGCAGGCAGGCAGGACTGAAGCTGGACTACAGCAATCCTCATCCTTCCCAGCTTAGATGGTGCTTCTGTGCCTGTGGCAAATCAGGGGGCCAGCACCACTGGGAAGGTGACCTTCTTTGCTGAAAGGGAGAGTGTTCCTGCAGCATTCCATGGGGAGTGGGGAAAAATGTATGGCCTATATGCCTAGGAGTTGACCTGTGGGCTGGCTGCCCTTTGAAGCAGAGCAATGATGAGGTACAGCATGGATCAGGAGAGAATTGGATTGGTGTGAAAAGAAGGGAAGAAGGAAATCAAGTGGTTTGTGCATTCCAGAAAGTGGGTGCAGAGTGTGGAGCTGATGACAGGGTGGGAAACTGGAAAGACAAGGGTTGTAGGTCTTGGGAAAAGGGAATACTAATGGGGAAAAAGAAAAAGCAGAGGGAAAGAAGGGAAGGGAAAGCCTGCACAATTACTGAGACCACCATGAGGTTCAGCAGATGGTGCTGCTGGTGGGTCTCTGCTACGTCTTAACAGAATGGGGGTTTTGTCCTCCCTGCTGTGTTTTCTTTTAATTGAAAGGCTACCTACCACTATGTCCTGCATAAACAATGGCATGTTACCAGGAAAATATCCTTTCATATGGCTTTTACCTCTCCCATCTAAGCTGCCATGTGTGTTTGATGCACAAGTTAGCAGGTCTCTCCCCAGAAGTAGCTCCATTTTGAGGCTGGGCAAAGTGATTTTGGTATAGGGCCTCACTGTCCCTTTGCAGTGCTTTGTCAACTCTTGAGATAAAAGGCAGTGTGTATGAGCAAAATGAGTATGAAAGCTTGCTTTCTGCATGGGCTATTGGCTGGCTACACCATGTGCAGAGGCATGCTCACCATTTCTCTTGCTGTCTCACTTACTTTGACATAAAGCACAGATAGACTCTGCTTTAAGGACTTACAGAGAGCTGTTAGGTGATCTGGCATTTTCAATTCCTCCTGAGTGCCAAGAACCCTGTTCCAAGTTGCTTAAGATAACCAGATGTTTAAGTGACCCAAACGCTTTTATAAGTGGTACTGTAGTTTGTTCAGAGCTGTGTGACGTTTTGGGTGTCCTTTATTCTGCTTTGGCTCATTTCCCTGGAGATTTCCCATGAACTTCAAAAAAAGATCTGGTCAATTGCCATTTGAAAATTTAAGTTTTATTTCTTAACCTAACAAATGGAAGGCTGATTGACCAATGTGATTGATGGTAATTTATTTTCCAGTCAGCACTTCCCAGCTTTTTTGTATGTGACTCAATGGATGTATGTGACTCTTCTTGATAAAACGTTTTGGGCAAAGATAAATAAGAAGGGAAAAGGAGGGAGTGAGGGAAGGTGCTTGCAAAGTGCTAGAAGATTTGGAGGAATTCCTCTGTGGGGAAAAACAACAAAGGAAGGTACCAGGAAACCAAGTATTAATTTCCCGCACCACCATTAGCCTGACACCTGTTAGTCCTGACCATTACCCAGAGCTGAGGGGGAAAAGGCTAATCTCTACCACATTTATATCAACAAACTCAAACAAAAAGGCTGCCTAATTATCCCATTGAACCTGTGTCAGCTTTAAGGCCGGCTCAGTTTCCCAGGCTGGCTGCCTGCCAGGACCAGCAAGCTGGGGTTCATAAGCTGCATGCTAATGACAACGTCCTTTCATTCCAGCAGCAGCATAATTGCCAAAAGCAGTTTACAGGCTCATTATTTTTATGGTCATATTTCAGAAGATGAAGTCAAAGGTCAGCCCAGGGTTTACTTGGCAATGCATTGGAAATAGTTGGTTTAGCAGGGATTGCATCTCAGTGATAACAGTGGGACACCTAAAATAGCTGCCAGTTTTTTTCCAAGCTGTTAAGGGGAGGATAACTGAGGAAGGAAACAAAAATGACAAAGATGGACAGAATATGGTTAAGTATTTAGTGGCTCTGCTATGCCCATTTTGCTTCTGCTGCTGGTGGTGGTTGTTTCTCAGTAGTCAGCCTGACTTGATGCTATGACATTCAAAGACAAAGAATTCATTTGATTATAGTGGAGAAGATGTGGAGATGAAGTATCACAGTTGACATGCAAGATGCAAAGTTAAATTCATAGAATTTGGTCTGAAGATTAATTTCCCTCAAGCATTTCAGCTGAAAGGAGTGAGGGGAATGGTTGTTGCAATGTTTTATCTTCCTTTTGTGCAGGACCTTGATATCTGTCTTTAAATTTGCCTGCACCCAAACCTTCTCTGGCTATGCATTGCACTGGCAATAAATGACATCAAGTACAACAACAACAACAACAACAACAACAACAACAACAACAACAACAACAAGAGAAAAAAAAAGTAGGATGTATTTCAAATCTTTATCATTTTGGCCAGTGATAAAATTTGGCAGTGACAGCTTTAGGGAGAAATAGTGAGGAAAACAGGTAAGTCAACCCTCAACTTTTATCCAAATGCCTTTGGAGCAGTGCATAAGGAAATAAAGACACACTTGGATTTCTGGCTGTTTGTGCCAGGATTTCCTTGCCAAGTTTGTGAATGTTTGAGAAAGAAACCCAAGCAGACTATCTCCCATGCTACAGAGGGCATGTTCCGTGGCAGGATGAGGGGTGTGTGGTGCTCCTGGACCACAGGCAGCTGCTGTGAATTGCTGCTGGAGAATGGGGAGTCCCAACTAACTTTAGTGAATCCTTTAAATGCTCACGTTAATGCACCAGCTTGAATGAGTGTCATGGGCCTGGGGTTTATTGTAATATTCCTTGGCTGCAGGGGCTGACTACTGAGATGTATATTCACATGTAAAGCAGTAAGAATACAATTAACAATGACACATGGAGAAAATCAATGTCAGTTGGCATTAGTTTGATGATTTATGTGATTTTTTTTTTATTAACATGTTTTCTCCCCATCTGTGCTGGAGCTGTGTCCTCGTAGCCTCTGGGAGTAGGAAAGTAAGATCTACATATTTTTCTGTTTCTGTGGTTTCTGTGACTGTCAGTCTGGCACCAGCACATAATTCTCAGAGAATATCACACTGCTGCTCTCTGGGTGGGTGGAAAGGAAAGAAAGCAATCACAGAGGGAAAGAGCTAAGCTGAGTGTACAAATATAGCACCATAAAGAAAACCAGGCATCCCTTACAGCTCATCCTTCTGTCTCTAAGTATGCTGATTTCCAGATGGACCAAATGACCACTACCCAGCAATATATACCTCTCATACAGAAACTTCAGAATGAGAACTGGGCAAAATACCTTGCATTTCAAAAGCAGAAATCATCATATATGTCTGAATGTGAAATCCAAATGTTGTCACTCTTCTCTATCTCAAATATCAAACCCTTGTACTTGCAAAAAACACTGAAGACAACTTCCCATTTCATGGGAAGCACAAACAAAATGCAAAATTGTCAAAACCAGAAAATATTCAAACACAAAGCTAAGAAAAAGTAAATGAAAGGCACAGAAGAAGTGTTACAAAAGCACTTCTCCCACTTTACTGTGTGTATTAAAAAAAGCAAATGAAAACAACATCTCTCTTTAAACTACGGTTGAATTGTATTTACTACAGTAAAACTACAGCAACTTGGTGCATTATATAATAAAAAAGCCAGTTTATTAAGTCCAATAGTAAAACTATAGTCAGTCTTTGCTCTAACACAGTAATGTGGCAAATCATGCTGACTGCAGCTTTATAGTTTCTTTAGCATCTGCAGTTAGTTACAGCAGTTTTACTATCTACATTTCAATATACTCTTCTGATTAAAACTCCTCATAGTTTTTTTATTAGGTTTTCGGTCTACATATGTTTGATTTACCGCGACATTGTGAAATAGAGAACGCTGCTTTGAAAGTTCCCTTGATGTTTTGAATTGTGGGTAAAATACAGAAATAGGAATGGGACAATGTGAGGAAGTGAAAATCCTCTTGAACCTCCACTGTAGTATATCAATCCGTGGGTGTAACTTATGGTAGATACCAGGGCTATGGTAGAAACCATTTTTCCTCCCAGGCAGCTGGGTCTGGTCACTGTGAGACAAAGAAGCCAGACGAGCTTGGTGGGGGCCAGCTGGCCAATTCTTGTACCTTGGTGTTGCAACTTGCATAGCCCTGTGAGTGTTGTAAGAAGATATGGAGCAATTCTGTTGGGATTAATGGCTAGAAAATTCTACTGATTTCTCTGTCAAGACAGTTGACTTATGTTTGAGCTGAACATGGAATTCTGGCTCAAAAACTAGAAGCATAGGTTAGCCCGGGAGATAAGGGACCAAAAATATCTGGACGTTTTAGATCCTTTGGCTACAGCATTGGAGATTCCAGTGAGGATCACTCATCTCTTCCAAAGTCAATACAGGGACCTCAGCTCTGCACTGTCTATACTTCAGGTAAGGCCTTGAGAAAGGGGAGCCAGTGGACATTAGGAACCTATTGCTGTGCTTATTAAATTTCAGTTTCCTGCCTTTCATCAAGTTTTCCCATCTCTTGGTTGCTGGCTAGCTGTTGTCATCCATAACATATTTAGTGTTCCTGTTAAAGTGTCCCCCACTGAAAAAAGAAAGACCTTGGCTTCAGAGAAGTAAGTGAAAATATCCTGTAGATGTTGTGTGGGGGACGAAATGGGCCAAATATCAGCTTGTAAAGATGTTGCCTATGAAATGACCCCAACCGTGAAGCCTCCTGGAGTTCATGGAGATTGTCATGGCTGGAGGACACAGAAGGAATGTTCACGGAGTCATATTTTGGCAGCAGGGATCATCATGCAGGGGTACCATCCCAGCTTTCACATGAATTCACCTCCCACAGGACAGAACAAAAGCCCAGAAGCAGAGGCCAGTCGTCTTTGCCTCCAGAGACCCTTCATACTGGGTGTAGCATGCCAGGTTTATATCCTTCTGCATGATCCACAGGAACTGCATCCATTCCTCACTTCCCAGCTGGGAACAGCAGTGGTGGGCCCTCCTCTGTTTTGTATTTCCATCCTTGTCACCGATGCTCCCCCAGGGTGGCTGGAAGGAGATGAGGCACCTTCAGTGTCTGTCAGCCCTCTGCTAATGGACACCACAAAGGATACAGGAAGCTCTTTTGAGGAGCAGGATATGGACAATGCATTTCAGCAGACACAAGACCCTGAATGCCATCCACCTGGAGGAGGGGATAGCAGCCAAACTGAAAACTTTCAGGATGCCCTGTCTCTAAGAGGCTGCCAACCCAGAATTAGTGGAAACATGAGTCATACAGTTTAGATACTCACTTGTTTCAAATCAGAGAGCCATTCCAGGGACCTCTGTGCCTTTCTTTGTTACTTTTTCTCTGGGGAACTTCTGGTTTTGGCAAAAATAATAAACAAGGGGTTTTATGGGTCATGCTGTAGCTTTAGAAAAGGCAAGATGTGCTTTCTAGCAGTGATGTCATGTGACAATTGTGAGTCATCTAAGAATTTTTCCCTTGTTCTGTGTCTGAAGAACTTAGACAAAGGAGAAAATCTCATTTATATTCTTCCTTTCTGCCTCACTGCAATGCTTCTGACCCTCAGTGAGTGCACCCCTCCACATTGCTGCATCAGGCTTGAAAAAACCAGTATGTGGTGCTTTTGGTTTCCTTCTAACCCATACAAAGAATGCCAGGGGAGGTCCTGTCACAAGTTTTCTGCAGATAAACAGAAAACAACATTAGGGCAATGTAGGATCTTTTCTTTTACCTGTAGTAAAAGCTCTGATAAAATATTTTATATGATCTTTCCTATACTTTAACTAAAGCATTAATTCTGTCTAGAAATTGACTGGTTTTGTTTTTTTTTTTAAGCATCTGTTTTTTTCATTCTCATTTGAAAGATCATTAATCATGCAGCTGTATTCAGGTCAAACTTTTTCTAGTTTTGGACCCATTTTTGTGTTACTGCAGTACAGCTTTTAGCAGTGCTATATGTCAAGCTTTAAGGCAAATAATGAAGAATTATTATAAGAATTATAAATAAGATAATTCTAAGTTAATGATACTGTCCCCATCCTAAGCCAGCTCAGAGTGAAGGCTAACCCCATTCACTGGAATAGACACAAAAACCAATCTAGTTGCTCTTAAACAAGTGAATTTTTGGATGCCTTTTAGGGTTGGTTTGTGGCTTTTTTTTTAAAGACAATGGTGTTTTTTTCTGATACTTGAGTGCTTTCACAGACAGGTGAACTAACACTGGAGATCTTCTCTGGATATTCTTATTAAAATTTCACTAAACTAGGCTCTTATGAAGTACCTTATAGGCTGGCAATGTCCCAAGAGCTACTTTTCAGGTTAGAGTGGTGTTTTTTAAAATTGCAGTAAAGACCTTAAATTAAATATTCAAGGGGCAGAGGATCCAATTTACTAAATAGAGAGATAAAACAGGCTAAGGTGGGACTAAAGCTCATTTTGATGCTTCAGACACTGATGATATAAGGAAACCTTATATAAGGCTGCCAGATTTTACTTGAAATGAATGTGCTACATGTCCCTCTTCCTCTCCTTCTTTGAGGAATGTTTACAAGTGTCTCATGTAAAAGTCAAGTCCCAAAGTTTATCTGCAACTGAATCTTTTGTTTGCAACTGCTTTAAAATGGAGGGGGAGTCCTGTGCATTGACACCAGTAAAATCATTAGATAAACAAACCTTTATTTCCTACATTTCCTTGAGACTTCAGATCCTGCCTTATTTTTTCTTCCTCCTAATGCTCCACTCATTAACAGGTTCATTTGATTCTTTCCCTGGGAATTCACCAGAGTTTGCCCTCAATCTCAGGGCAAATAGTTTATAAGTGACCTGCCGGATGGTGTTCGTTAACTGCCTCAGTCCCAATGGGACACTGATATACCCTTAATTAGGATGTGAAGGGAAAAACCTCCAAGTGCTCCAAGATGATTTGGGAAAGTTAACTGAGAAAGCCTAGCTGTTCATCTTCCAAGGTTCAAGGCAAAAGTGGAAAGGGAACAGGAAAAAAAAAATCCCACATCAGGAGTGAAAAGGAAAACAGAAACATTAGGATGACAGCTGTGCATCCTGCCATGTTTTTTCTGTGGATCACGGGGGTATTTTGTGCATGCTGTAATATAAATGATGAGTTGAACTCTCTCAAGAATTATATTGGGGTACATCATGAAAGCACTTTCACATCTTTTCCATTTTCCCTCTGGTGCAGAAACCTGACAGAGCTGCTCAGCAGAGCAGCAATGCTCCTTGACTTGTAGAAGGTACTTGTTTATTCAGACTGGTGCTATAGAAAGAAAAAAAAAAAAGTGAGGGGCTGTACATGGTCAGTAGGACACCAGTGTGCTGAACCAGCTGCAGTTTGGTGAGGCACAGATCAAGCCCTAATATCCTTTCCCTGTGGAAGGCTGGAGAATTGGGGTGGGAGAATCTAACTTTGAAGCCATAGCTTGAGAAAACTAGTCCATTCAGCACCTCCACTAGGAATGTGTTTACTTTAAGCACCTTTAACAAGCCCTGCATCGCCACAGAAGCACTCTCCTGAACTGTGTTTGTTGTTACAGCCACAGGTGATATTATGTGTGTCTCTTGTGCTTGATTCATTTGGTTGAGATTTGACACACTACTGTACATTAATAATCCTGTAATGGAATAACATCAAGGTTATTCCCCATAACACAGAACAGATGGTGACACCTTGGAAAATAGTGCTTTATCATGAAGTTCTGTGAAGGATTGGTTTTTGTTCTTATTTCTCCTTGTTGAGAAAATGTCTTCACCTTCCAGTACTTTCTGAAGACTGTGACAGGATTGATTAATGTCCTGTTTATGCATTTCCCATTTTTCAGCTCTCCCTGAAAGGAGAGGTGTGTGCAGATCCTCTCTCTCTCCCACTCTACAGTACCAGGCTGCTGAGCCATGGTCCCTCCTGGCCCAGCCAGAGAAATTGGAGAACATCCCAATCAGAGATCCCAGCCCACAGCAATACGATGCAAGGGCACTGCTCTTCTCAGCCTGGTGAGATGGAGTTTGTACAGGAGCTGAACTGAACTGACAAGTACCTGTGCCTGGGACTATGGATTGCCAAAGGTGCCCATGAAATGGGGTGGACTACAATTTTCAAGGCTATCTCTTCAAGGTTTCCTAAGCTTCAAGGTTTCCTAAGCTTCCCATTGTTAATGGTGGAGTGGGCCCCCAGCCAGCAGTGCATGAGCAGCTCAGGAATCAGGATGGTGTTGTGAGCAGGGGGCTCTACAGGGTGTGTTATTTGCTGGCTTTGGTATTTTTCTGCATAAAACTTTGATTCTTCATACCTGAGGTATCTCTGGGTCTCTAGCCCACACAGAATGGCTTTAGCCCACCCTTAAGCAACTGCAGTCTGCCCAAGCCCCACTGAAATGGCCCTGAGGTCCTGCAGGCCTGAGCCAAGCAGATCTCAACCCCATGGGTCTGCTGAGCACGGAAAATGAATGTGCTTTAGCTTCACCTGCTCAGTTCTCACCAGCACTAAGATTTGTAAATGTAATCCTTAAATATCAACACTGGGCAGCTGGAGATAATCTATTATTTAAGGCCTTGCATGTGTTTCTTAAACATTGATTTAACTTCCTAGCTACCTGTACCCAGCACATTTGTAAGAGTTTGTCCCGATTGCTTATATTCTTTACAAGCATATTGCAAACCTGACTGGGTGTTGTGTGTTAGTTTTGAGGACAATTTGACATATATTAGATCTGCTTGCTCTCTATTTTCACTATCACAAGTTTCCCAGAGAGGGAAAAGTAGCCCACCCTACAACCTTTGCACCTTCAACCTCTCCAGCTATTACTAATGGTCCTCCTTCTCCTTCCTCTGCTTGAGCCTGGTCTTCCTGGATGGGAATTACCTCCCCTCCACCCCCACCTCTTTTATTATTTCCAAGACACACTGTGCATGAAACTGCAAACACCTGGCAGACATTCCAGGGAGCGATCTGTAGTGCGTCTCCTGCGCTGCACAGGCATCTGAGCTGAACCTCGTTTTAGGGATCCCAGAGGTCCTCTCAATCAATAATCCATGTATTTTTATGAGAGCTAGATTATGGGGATTTGCAAAAGGGTTGATTAAGTAATGCTTCAAAGAGCAGTTACTACTAACACCTGCAGCATTAATAGGGATCTATTAATAGAAAGTGCACGATTTAGTAATAATCCCTTATTCATACAAATGCCCCTTGATTTATGCCTGTCAGAATAGACAATACTTTCCATATATCCAGCTGGATTTAGATAGATGTGACTTCAACATCTGGCTAAGTGATGACATTGCAGCTATGCAGACGTCATGCAGGGGGCCCAGAACAGTTAGCTAGAAAAGGGATAATAATCATACTCCTTACATTGCTCACCACCTGCACATTCACACTGTGTGGAAATGGTTTCCTGTGCTGATCTATCTCGGGTGCTTATCTGCAGGTGCCCCAGTGAGACAGTCTGAGCATTGTCAATCATTGCCCAGGCACCAGGGAAGACAGCACTGACTCTTTTGTTGGCTGGATGAGGTTGGACACAGACTCAGTGTGTGGGGTACAACCTATTGTACCAGGAAATGTACAGCTAATGGGTTTACTCCACAAAACAAAATAGACTTTTGATTTAATATAGGATATGCATAGAATCTCTTTTCAGAACAAGAAAAGAGCTTCACACAACTGACTGCAGACTCTAAAAGGCAGATCTCCCAAACTAGTACTAACATCATGCACTTAGCCAGTACCTCTGCCTAAATCTGTGCTACCATTTGAAGCATGAAGGGCCATCAGGGGGTGAAATTCACCCATTGCCCTTGTGTTGTGCTATATTTTGTCTCTGTTGCTTGTCTTTCTCATGCTAGCCAACTGGAGATTGCGAAAAGCTCTTCCTCACAATAATTTTGCTCTTTGTTAAGGTGGCTGTTCTCTGCTGAATTGCTCTCTGTTGCACAAATGGAATAGGACCAGAAAACAGATTCATACATAAATGGTTTGCAGCTCTTCCAAGGGCAAATTGTTAGTGCTGCAAGCAAATAAATGGGATAGATACAGTCCAGATAAGTCTGTCACCCTCCATGAACAAGGTTCTCTGGTTTCTGATGGATTTTGACATTGGTACTTTCTCCTAGTTCTAGAAATAATCTCTCCCACTCCCATTAGGACTTGCACTTTTCACTTCTCTAGGCTTGCTCTGGATTTATGCCATCATCCCTAAGAGCAGACTGGATACTCGGCAGCTTCTGGACAGCGTAATTAAGGGCTGGATCTCAGCATAAATCCATGCAAAACTCTTTATTGTTTGCTTTTGTTTTGCTTTCAAGGCAGAGATCATGACAACAGGTCACTCCTGGATACTCTATAAATTATCTGGCGGGGAAAAAGTAATTTTTCAATGACATGTAGCTGTTACTCCAAAACAAACTTTTATATACTCTGGGTAAAGTCTGTGGGGAATGTCCAGGCATTTCAAAATCCTGTAGTTTTTCTTGTCTGTTTGAGTGGGAAGCAGTTTTGTTTTGTTTCGTGACATTCCCCATTCCAGCACACGGCACAATTCCTGCCTCCACGAGGAACCAGGCCAGTGCTGCCTGTCTCCAGCTTCAGTGTTCTCAGAAGTGCTGAATGTCACCTGGCTGTGGCTAAGGCAGGCAGTGGTGGGTGAAGGTTCACACTGATTCATGCTGGACTCAGAACAGCCCTTCTGTCACTGTCTGTGAGCTCTGCTTTCCCTCCATGCATGTGAACCTTCATCGTGAGTGGTTCTGCTTACCTGACACCCTGTACATGTCCAAAGCAGAGCTTTGCTTGGGGCATATGGACCCAGTGCCCAGATTTCAACCATCAAAAAAAGGAAAATTATGTTAGTGTGAAAATGAACGCATAATTCAGGGGCCAAAATGAAAATAAGCCTGGATTTAACTGTCCTGCTTTCCAAGTGAAAGAGACTTTTTAAGGTGATGCTGTCAAGTTTAAACATAGGTAAATTGGGCTTACTTCTTTCTCATCACCCACTCTGGGCAGCAAAGGGAGGAAGTTTATCCACTTCTTCCTCCCACATGCCTTGCAGCACAACACATTTAGGCATCTCGTTATCAGTGGAAAGCCCACTCTACCACATATTCTACCATGATTGGTTGTGTTACATAGGAGAGACAACAAAAAGGTACTGTTCATTAATAAGAACTCACTGAAAAATATCATTGTACACAAAGTAATGGTGTTAGAGGCTCTAGGAAAAAGATCTGGTCATTCTCCTGAGCATAGAAAGCTCAAGCATAGCTAGACTACTTCTGTCCTTTATTGAATCACATGCTGAGCAGGGGTATATCCCAGACTCCATAGAGGGGCCATAAGGAGACAGAATGGATCAAGTTAGCATGGAATGTATGTACCCATCGGATCAGGATCCTATAACATGCAAGAAATAGGCAAACAAGGAACACAGAAGAAAGATACTCCTATTCTTTCATACACATCCTGCTTTATTTTCCAAAAAGTAGGGAAAAATTAATGAGTAAGGAAAAGCTATCCTTACCCTTTGGAATGCGTAATGTAGACTAAGGGTTTATATCCTCATCAAGCAGAATTTGCTGGTGGCTGCTGAGATGGCCTTTTTGATGAGGTTTCTTAAGTATAGGTTGTCTTTCTGTTCCTGCTGGACTGTGCTCTTAACAAGTGACTTGTTGGTAGTTTAAGAATTTCTGTTATGGGGAAATTGAGCCACAGAAATTCTACTTTTAAAAATCAGGTAAATCATAACGGGGTTTTGGGGTGGGTATTTTGTTTTGGTGGGTTTTTTCTGGGTCTTATTTTTTGGGTTTTTTTTGTTGGGTTTTTGAAATTCTTTAATGGTTCTACTTTTTTTTTTTTTTAATGATTTATGTCCAGGCTCTGCATTCCCTGCAGGTCATGAAACATGCAGTGTGTTCAGCAGTGATGCCTGCTGGAGGAGTTTCTGTCTGCTACTTGTCACTATAAGTGATATGCTGCTAAGCAAAAGCCACAATTAGTCTGGATGGTGTTTGTCACTGCCTTTGAGAGGAAATCTCTTATCTGGAAGATGGGGGAGAGCTTTCCAAATTCACTGGCTTACGCAAGCCAGCTAGAGCTTATCACTCCCCATGTATCCTGCTCTGTCTGTGGAACACATCCATTCAGACTCTGAGCTCTTCTTTCATGCAAATAATTTCAAAAATGCTTTTTTCTACCAAAAAACCCAAACAAAATAAACAAGCAAACACCCTTACACACACACACATACACCCCCCCAAAAAACCAAACAAACAAAAAACCCACAAAAAACAAAACAAACAAACAAACAAACAAACAAACAAAAACCAACCAAAGCAAACAAACAAAAAAAACCCTGAGGGTTTTGGGTTTTGTTCTTTATTGCATTGCATCCTGAGCAGGGTATATCCCAGACTCTATAGAAGGGCCATAATGTGCAAGGAGACCAAATGGATGAAGTTAGCCTGGAATGTATGTAATCACAAGATTAAGATCCTGTTCTATGCAAGAAATGTGCAAACAGGAAACACAGAAGTAAGATGCTCCTGAAAACCTGAGGGGTTTTTTGGTGTGGGAAAGAGAGACCTTTCTTTTGCACTCTGCTTTTTAGCAGACCTGTCAAATTCCAAAAACTGAAAAATTACTATTAGGAAAACCTTAAAATAAATAGGATAGTAACTTCCTCTGCAATCTCCTACTCTTCCTTTAGGCAGGGCAGAAATAAAAATGCCCAGGAGGTATGACTTTTGGGTGCAGAGATTTTAACCAGTCTTTTTTTAAACACTTTCCACTCTGGAAGGTGGCAGTGGGTTCCCCACGGGTACAGCTGGCATCACACAGGTGGGAGGGAGATCTTCAGCCCAGCAAACACCCCTTGGACATCCATGCCCTGAAGGTGGTCAGTGGGAGAAGAGCAAAGGCAGCAATCTTGGCCCTGTATGGGGAAAAGCTTCCCTGTCCTGCACTTGAGTAATCGATTCTCCTTACCTGAGGGCAACCTCCCCCAAAAAAAACACACATAAACGGAGAGGAAACCGGATCCAGCCCTCCCCAGGGCCAGCAAGCATCCTTGTAAAACAGGGCCTTTATGGGATGAAGGAAAGCAAGTTGTAGGGGCTCCATCTGTGCAATAAAATATTTAAATATGCTCTGGGACCAAATCAATAACTCTTCATTTAAGCCAGGCTTGCTGCTGTTTTCATTTCAATTTCTCAGTATTAGGAAGACCAAAAGTTAGTAAAAGTTAGCCAGCTTCTCTGGCTTTCTACCCATTGACTGTCAATGCAATCAGTTCTAAATTTCCTATCCACACCAGTTTTTGCCTCAGTTTGCTTGTCCACAGCCAGGACAGAACTCTTGTCTGACTAAACAACAGTGACTGTGCAAAAGATCCCTGGATAGCTGGATACCATACATTGGAAGGACACATTGAGTCCATAGAGGTGTGGGGATTAAGGCAAACTGAAAATCTGCTCTTCAGCATTATAACATCAATTACATTACATCCATTTAGACAGGATTTTAAACTTTGCTGTCACTGATAGACCAGAGCTCTCCCTGCTGTAAAGAAGCACAGCTATGTTGGCTTTTTTTCCCGTGAATTGAAAATGCTTCCAGAGTAAATTAGAACAAGGTTTAAATGTCTTGTGTTGTAGGATGAAAGCAAAAGGTGTGTTAAAAGTTTTAGGATTGCTCCAAGGGATGTGTCCATTTCAGAAAGATTTCTGTTGGCTTAGAAGCCACCATTGCTTGCTAGGAACATGTTTTCAGGAAAATATCTTATTATATCAGTTTATGTCTTGAAGACTCCTGATTGCACCTGATTTTGTTCAATTTCTCAAAGTGCAAGTACAGTCTTTCCACTTGCATCAGTTTTGGTTGGTCTGTTTTGTTTGGAATTTTTTTTTCCTTTTACCTGCTTTGTTTTAAAACCTGACTTTCCTGGGAGGCAGCATAGAAGGTCAAATAACATGGCAATTCCTATGATTCAAAGTTTGAAACATTCTGTGGCAGTTATTGCAGGAGAACCATGCTCAAGTCACATGCTTTTAGGAGTAGTGTTGTAGTCACTGCTCAGCTCCTTTGTGGCTGATTGTGACCTGATTGTGACCTCTCAAAAATTTCATTTTAATCTCTGACTAAAGTTACAGGGACAGCACCCCATGAGAGGTTCTTTTTTATGATCGTTGCACAGCAAGAAGCTGCTGAAGAGCTCAAAACAAGAGAAAGACCCAAACTGCAACATTCCACTTTGAATTTCAAATATCCTGAAGCTTGAGGGGGATTCAGTTCCCAGGTTTTATTAATCTCAGTCTCTCTTTAGAGCTACAAACAAAATTTAGGGTCTTTTTTTCTGTTGCTGTAGGCTTTTACTGAAGCATCAGGAACTCCAGGGACTGATGTTTTTCTGTATACAGGGTTTCCAATAACATAAAGTGAGGAGGTCATTCTGTTAAAGGAGCACAGGCTGCCTGATCTAAAGATACTCTGCCAGCTGTTATGGGTGTGCAGTCTGTACAGAAAGGGGATTCTCAGCAATGAGCTGAGATAAACACTGCTGCCAGCATCTCCCCTTCCTCCTCCCCTTGTTCCTTTGATTAGGCCAAGCCTTCCAAGCCCTATGCTTTTTTATGTGTATTTACATATCCTTCTATTTGCAATACTGTCTGGAATATGTTAGTCTTAGAGTTGTGACTCCAGACAAGGGTGAGAGGGATGCAGGCATTGGAAAGTTATACCAGATTTCTGCCAGCTCTCACAGCGCAGGTGAGCACGTGAATGGCTCAGTTGGACCCTGGAGCATGAAAAAGTTTACTGGCTTAATTCTTTCCTCTCTTATCTGAAGGAGAATTTTCTGAATTAAAACATTTATATTACTAAGCTCTTTAGAGTATAAAATAGACTTGGCCTACAGAACCTGGTAATGCTGCATGTTTGTAAATTTACTCAGCCATGTACTGAGTCATGTCCCTTCTAAATTAAAAAAAAAAAAAAAAAGTTAGGCAGTTGCTTACTAACCCCTAACGCATTTTAATATTTAAGGAACCCAACCTATTTCTTTGGCTGCTGCTGTATAAAATGAGATCACTGCTGGCTGCAGATACACAGTACAGCAGGACTGTTGAAGAGTGCTGATAATAACCATATCTATTCACAGCTGATAACACCAGTTAGCGCTTCTGTAGCACTTTGGTGCACACTCTCAAAGCACTTCACATTTCAGTAATACTCACAATCCCCACAGCGTACCAGGAGAGCTCAAAGAAACCTTGTTTGAGTCACAAACATAATACGCCCCATAGCCAAGAAGCCAAGGAGAAAATTCCCTGACATTGATTGGACCACACTATTAATTTTATGCTTTTACTGCAGTCCTTCCAAACCATCTCCAACATTTTCATGGTATCTTATTTTACAATGTTTTGCACGGATCTGCCTGCTAGAATAGAAAACTCTTTCAGAGATTCAGTTCAGTGGAAAGTTATGTTCCACCTCCAGGACATTAATCAGTGTGTTTATTTAAGCCTAAATGCCTGAGATGTGCTTGCATTATCAAAAGTGTGCTGACTACACTAACAAATGCCTTCTTCTGGAATTGCAGCTCTGTATTAACTGCCAGCACTCCCTGTTCTTTGTACTAATTACAGGCTCCTCTCTAGGAGTTGGAAGTTTCCTTCAGTCTGCTTTAGGGTCCAGCGTTTCAGATGTTAAATCAAACCACCTGTGCCTCCAAAATGGATAGAGATCTCAGGCAAACTGGTCATCTTTCATGGTCTTTCCATTCCTTCCTCTTTGGACAGAAACACAAAGCAATTATCCTCTCTTGTGCTATCGTGATGTTTCTAGCCCTGGAAGGACAGAGGCATTTAAGCCTTGAAGGATGAACTGAGGGGAAATGCAATTGAAAACCTATTTTCTTTTTGACTAATTTAAATAATCGTTTGGGATGTGGCAAAATTGTGCAGAATTATTTTATTTTGTTTAACCCACTCCCGTAAGCCTGTCACGTATGGATAAGGATTACTCCCTTTGTAGCTGATAGAAGGAACCTGATGCTGTGCTAGTTACAGGATTTCTGTGATTATGCTGTCAGAAAGGTACAGCTAATTGGGATTTCTTTGTTTTGCCTTTTTTTTTTTTTTTTTTTTTTTTTAATGGTGAATTGCCTAAAGAAGAATTTTGCAGGAATACACCAATTTTGGCAGACGTGTCATTGGAAGGGCTTCTTAGGAACATGATGGAATTTTTATCTGGAGTCACTTATAGAGCAATGAACATCCTACTACTTCCCATATACTCAGAAGTGCTCTGACAAATCAGCCTTTTACATCCCTATGGAAATGCCTTATAATTGACTTGCCACACCTTGTCTTCTGCTTCTCATGCAGCTGTTTGAATGATTTTTCTTCCTATTCACAGTAGGATTAAATCTCCTAGGGAGGGAAAAGTACTTGCAGCCTAATTCTGCTTCAGTGGCATGTACAAGACCTTCTACCAGCTAGAGACCTCAAATCCCAGCTCTTTTAGGGCATTCCTAGCATGCCCATGGGTAATCTTGGATTGCAGCTTCATCATGCTTGCTTCCCCACCATGTCAGTGTCTTTCCACTCCAAGCTTCATGGAGACTTCTCTTCATGCTCCCACTATGCTGCTGCACCGAAGAATGGGAATTCTGGCCCACAACCAATGTTTTTCTCATGAAAAGTGTTAAAGGATCATTAGGGTCCATCCAGACCAGACAGAACTCTCATTTTTAAAGGTTCATCTGAAACACCCACCCACTGTGAAGTGAATGGGGTTGAATTTATCTTGAGGAAGATAAAGGCTGAGTCAGCCCAGCTGGGACTTGGATCTGTGGTTAGAGAAAAGTTAGGCACACCACATTTGAAGGTTAAACCACTAAGACATCCCCATGAGCTAAGGTAAACATACCATCATTTACCCTTCCTATCTTTTGCTGGCCAAGCTATGCATTATGTGCATAGCAAAATATGTGTATAACTCAACTGCTGGGACAAACATGGGAGACTTGAGCAAAGCTGAAGTACACTCTGACTAGTTACATGTACAGAAGTGCACCACTGTTCTCATTAAAGGCACAGGAATTCTTTCCTTGAGGGTTCTTCCACCTCCACCACAGAGTCTGAGGCTCTGCCCCAAACCTGCTCTCAGGGCAGAGCAGATTCCTTTCATCTTGGCAATGCCACAGCATAGTGCAAGCTGCTTCTTTGTCTGCACCCACTGATGGGGAAGACAAATCAGAGCTGGGAAGATTGATCTGAAGGGAATACAAGTCAGCTACACTTAAGTCTGCAGAAGAGAAGCTGTTCAGGCTTAGTGCCTAACATAACAGGAGGAGAAACCAGGTCAGGAGCCATTACCCTCCAGAAGCTCAATCCTCCTACTGAAGTCAAGAGGGAAATTATCACTGACTGCAGTGGGACAGGAGCTGAGCCTTGGAGAGTGAAAAGGAGAAGTGCCGTTCGTGGGGCTGGCTTATAAAAGCCCTCACCTCCTGCTTTCACCATGTTGTTTCTCCAAGCAGCGCTCCCTGCCAGCAGCTGTGTTTGCTCTGCCGAGACTCACCCATCCAGAGTAATTCACCTTGATCTCCTCACTGGGGAACTGATGGGAAAAAGAGGTCAGGTGGTGAGAGCCATGAAAAGAAACAGTATCTGCAGATGGGACTGCATTCCTGTTTTTTCCAACTGCTTTCTGGTACCTGGGTCTTTCAGCTTTCATTCAGGATCCAGTGCTGGTGATGTCCTGGTATAGAACATTTTGCATGCTCACCTTTACCCCTGCCCCTCAACTCCTCCATCCACTGCACCATGCTGCCTTCAGTAATTTATTGTCTGTGCATCAGATTCAAAGCACTTCAGCTGAAAAGTACCAAACATGTGCTGGATAATTTCATTCTTGTTTAACACTAAAAACAAAATGTTCTTTATTTCTTAGGCAAATTATTAAGTTCCAGGGTTTGTTTTGTTTTTGCAAGACATTAATATCCATTAAAACTCAGTATGCTTTCCAGGTGCATAGTTTCCTCTTCGAAAATGATTTCTTCTTTGAGTGTGTGTTTAAGAAAAGTCTGTAGCTCCAGCTCTGCTCACGGGATCCTTTCTCTTTAAATGTACATGAATATGTTTGCCTTGGCTGTAGAGACCAGGCAGTACACAAAACGTATTCTATACCCTGTGCTTTGCCAGGTGAACTTCAGCAAGTTCATCCCTTACCCCAAGTTTCATTTTTCTGAATGTGAAATGGGAATAATGTGGAAAAAACTGTCCAAGCTCACATGAAAGCTCTGAGTGAGGGTGTTAGAGTGCACATTATCCCCAGTCCTCCACCATGTCAGTGGCTGTGATGTAACACACACGAGAGTTTGCCTATTTTTTCAACATCTACATGTTTTCTTTGGGACTGGTGTAGCCTCTCCCTACAAGTCCCACATTTTGTCTATCTTCACATGCTGGAATGAAGCAGGAGATCATAGAGAGGACAAGATTAATTTCTAATTAAAGAGAAAGCCTATCTCAAAAGCCCAGAACCCCATCTTCCCTTCCCTGAGCATGCAGACTAGGTTGCACCAGATCCTCGCAACAGTAGACAAGGATGATCCCCTGGGACAAGGTAGGCACTCCACTCATGAATACAAAGATGGATAGGTTGCCCAATTCCATATCACTCTTTCTTATCCTGCAGACTCGTTGGGAGGAGGGCTGTGGGTTGCTCCATGGCAGCCCTGGACCCCCTTTCCCTGCAGTGATGTCTGTGTCTGGCTCCTGCCATTCCCCACCCTCTGGGTACGAAAGCCGAGAGCTCCACTCGCCCACTCGGTGCTAAGTTGTTGATGTGCAGCAGAGAGCTGTTAACAGAGCAAAGGCCCTCCTGGGCAGCCCCCGAGGAGCAAATGTGCTGCCCAGCCAGCAGCTGCTGGAGGTCAGGTTTCAAAATCACCTGTTCTGGCTGAAAATACAGGAACTTGCCTGTCTGGTAATTACTCCAGGCTCATCTGCACTTTCCTTGGCTGCATCCTAATTGAGGTTTAACAGGTTTTGTCCCGGGTGTTTGAAAAACAGTCTCTCCTCAGTTAAGAATCAAGCCAATTAACATAACACCCGGGTTGATTAACAATAGCAAATACTTTACACCCGGTACAGTACAAATTGCTGCAGGAGCCTGACACAGCCTTGCCCTGCTGGCAGTGGAGTTGCAAAGGGCAGTTCCCACCCAGGTCACTAAAAGTAGCTGTGGGATCAAACAGCATTCCTTGCGCAGTTCTCAGGTGCAGCCTCCAATACCTCCAGCCTATGGCAAACCCAAATGGAGCAAATGCAACATTGAAACTTGTCTCTGACAGACTGTAGGTCAGGCTTTAGCCCTTTTTAAAGTATATTTGTCTTTAAAAAGCCCATGATATGCATTCAAAACAAAATGGAGAGGGATACTCTCCTCATTGCCTGCTACTAATAAGAAAAAGATTTCCTAAGTATGAAAAGCATTAGTCTCAGCATAATGTTTCTTTTATGCAAGCATCTGTGATTGCAATGGAACTATGGAGTAATGCTAACACAGAAGCAATGACCAGAACAAACTTTCAGAATAATGGCTCCAAAGACTTTTCATGGCTTGCTGTAAAGTATTTATTAATTTGGTTAAGAGATGGCCTTGTGCCATATCCTGAATCTGACTGTGTGTAAGAATTTCTCTGGATACTCCCTGAAAAGATTTACCATTTCCATTAAATGATAATGGGGAAATTCAAAAAAACAGATCAAAAGATGGGCATTTTCAGAGAAGAAAATGCTATCTGAGACTGCTGTCTTCCTTCCTTAGTTATGGTCACGTACAGCAGACTTAACTCTGGCCTTCACGTTGCAGTTGAGACTTTGTTTTTTCTGGAGTCATTTGCAATCTGAAAAGACATCCAATTCGCTAAGCAGGGGCTGTTTGTAACTGTGGGAAGCAAAGATCATTTCTCCACTGAGGCCAATTTTTCTGTGCCTTCACTCTAACCACTTCTTGGTTTGCTGCTATTTTTAATTGCAATGTAGCTAAAATAAATAAAATGCTTGCCTACAACAGGAAAAGGAACAGCTTCAACTTCCAAAATGGAGGTGGGTAATGTCATTGTATTTTGCCCATCTGTGGGAGGCTGAGATGACAGTTCCTTATCCTCCTGGCTTCCTTTGACCAGAAGATCCTCCTCTTTATGCCCACCTATGTCTGCTCTTAACCAGACACCTCAAATACAAGCACAACAGAAAGAGGTGCCTTAAATGCAACACTTCTGTGAACAAATTTATAGCATCAGACCTCTTGGACAACTTGGACCAAGCCCATCAATCTCTGAACTATCATCCTCCCTAAAGAGACTGCACAGAAAACATTAAGTATTCAGCAATACATCAGCAAGGCTAGAACGGCTTCAGTGTAGTAACATGAATCACTGTTTGGCCATATGCTCCAGTGTCTGATACTTTCCTGAGGAGCCTGCTGGAATATCATGGTATTTACAGCACTGGGAGATAGGGCTAGGTTTGTGCTGTGACTTTTAGATGAGAAATGATTAATTACAAACTTGCTGAGCTGTGCACTCCAGCAATACTCCACATTGGCTTCTATGTTGGCATGTTTTCCAGACAGCTGCCAAAGCCACAGTGAAATCCTGCAATACGAGGTACCAGCAGAGCCTGAATGTCAGTAAGGCATCAGTGCTTCTGCAAAGAAACTATTTTTCCTCTCCTAAATGTATTATTTTATTATTTTGCTATACGTGTTATTTTGCTTTAAATCAAAGCTGTGACCATCAAGGTATGGCAAGCTGTGTTGGTTATTTTTCATACTCCCGCTATCCATTGAATATTTATTTGTTTTCTGGTTTGTTGCACTAATAGCTAATCTCCAGCACTTGTCTTGGGAAGGTGAGACAATCTCCCATTTACTGAGCTGATCATAGCCTGCATCTGAAGTTAGCAAGCCAAGACCTTGGCTACCTTTTTATTAATGTTGTTTTTGTCATTACTGATAGCACTGGTGAAAAACAAGGCAGAGTTAAATGACCACTGAGGAATGTTTTCTTTTTCCTAATATAACACCAATCTACAGAGACTTGGAAAAAGATTTAGATGAGTCGTGTCCAGTAACACTGAGCACCTTCCAAATGCAGTATTTTGGTGAAAGTTGTTCGTTACTTGTTTAATAAAGATCATGTGCCCTGTTATAAGCATCAGAATGGCAGTCCATTAATCTTGTAAGAAATTTTCCCTCCAATTTAGATCTTGACTTGAGGTGGAGGGAAGGGGGGCAGGGAATAGCCGTTGAGGGTTTTTTCCACTTTCAGGAGAATGGCATGTTCCTCAGGGAGACAGTAAATTGAAATTAAGGCTGTTTCAGTTGGCCTACAGGATATGCCTGCAAATGTAGACATATCGAAATGGTGAAAAAGTCTGTCTGTGCCCATTCATATAAAGTGAATGGGTTGTAATGTTCTCCAGCCCTTGGGAACGGTGGCTAGATTGAGGAAAGAAGGCAGGAAGAATGAGATGGATTTGACATAAGTATATTTAAGTGCACCGAAGGCTTTCTCTCCTCCCTGTGGTTTAATGGTATATTCCACTGGGGTCCACAAGGAAGAAAGAGAGTGAATCCCTACAGCTTTTCTTTTTAAGGATAACAAATCTTAAAACAGGTGTGAGCACAGAAAGATCCTCTTACTTGTTGTTTTTAAGTCCTTCTCAGCCAGCCGGCACTGTCTGTGTATTATTATCATTCCACAGAGTGAGCACTGGGGAGAGGGGACCTGGAGTGGAAGAGGAGCTGGAAAAAATAAATGACTGCAAATGAATAATATGAACTAAGTATGCTGGTCATGCTCTATGAAATTTATTATACTGTGGTTACCAAGAAGACATATTAGCCAGACTAAAAAGAACAGAAAATAAAAGGTTGCAGTGTAGGGAAATACCTTCTTGCCTCTTGGCAACATGTGAAACAAGGGAAAAGGCGTGACGGGAGCTCGGGCTGCTGAGCAACTTCCCTGGATGAGGGGGCAGGCTTAGGCTGACTGAGCACAGAAAGGTGTGCTCTGAATTTGCTTTCAGTAAAATATCAAGTGTGTGGATATGGGCAGAGGGGGCTCTGTTAGATGCTTTATCTGTAGCCAGTGAAGAAGCAGCTTTTCCTGGTGAGCCCTGATCCTGGCACTGCCACCTCCCCATGGGACACAGGACAGGCAGCATCACTAACTGAGCTGGCATTTTTAGAAACCAGCAAATGAAGTCCTCAGGGTGCTCCCTCCAGGAAGACCCAAAATGGCACACCCACTGACCAGAACCCTCTTTGCAGGACTCACACTTGCTATGCACCCTGGGGATTTCAAAATGTGTTTGGGGGATTTCAAAATAGAGGGCTCAGTATGGACCCACTGATATCTCCCTCTTCTTTCCCTGCCTGTCTCCTCTGCAGAAGACTTGAGCAAAGAGAGACAGCTCCAGCTGTCTCTTTAAGGGACCTAACAAGGCTTATGAGTCTTTCTCACCTGTGGGAGGAATGTTGTCTAAAGTTAGGAAAAAAACCTTAAGGGGTATTAAAAGCATAGTAGATCTCACTGACTCTGTTTGAGAATGCTTCCAGGGTGATTTTGCCATGGTTCTCATTATCCTGGTGAGGATTAAACAGTCAATAACTTTCAGGAGAATGATCAGCTGAACTTCAGGAGTTCACAGTATGGTAACCCTTAATAAACAGGAAATAAAATTAACTTCCTTACTCCCATTCAGAAATGTTTACTAAAATGAAGAGAATAAATCTCTGACTCCAGAACAGGCTGCCCCAAGTGGTTGGACCTTTGAAACTTGGAAGGGAACTTTACAACCTTTGCCCATCTGTTTCTGCCCCCCTTCAAAACTCTGGCAAGTTTGTAGAGGTTTCCCCTTATAGTTGTGAATTTCACATGGAAATGTAATGGTTTCATCAGGAGTTTTGTATTTCAGCTGTAATAAAAGAAGAGATAGGAATCAAAGACAGTTGTTCCAAGGGAGTGGAATCTGTAGTGTATAATTACAAGTCCCTCAGCCAAGGGCAGATGCTTGAACTATTTAAATTCTTTTATTACTCTCCTGAACACAGCCATTGAAATGTTGCTAACGTACAAGGCTGCAATTCCCTCTCTTGTTTTCTTTCTCTTTTTTCCTTTTGTTTGTCCTTTGAACAGGCAGGGAGAAAGCAATACTCTTTCCCTGGATAGAGCTCAGCAACACCATTCTTCAGAGAAAGGAATTTCCACTTCTAGAAAGTTAACACCAGTTTAATTCCAGGTAAGATTTCATGGTTTTGCCGTGAGCTACCTGAGAAGTTTTTTTGGCTATGAATGAGGGGGACCACCATGATTACCTTCAGTCAGGCTTGAGTGCAAACCCTAGAAAGTATGGCACAGAAGTTAAAAACATCAGGGTTTGGATGCAACACTGTTTTATTGCACATAATCTCTGCTTAATTAGTTGGTCTCTGTGCTACCATTGACACAAATGTAAAACAGTCCTACCGTTTAAATTTCATTGTTGTTGACACAAGTGGGAAGGGTATTCTGAGTCTGTGTTTCTAATGAGGATTTGTCTTAGGCCAGCTAAAATGAACCTGGATTTCCTTTCTCTGGTTTGTATCAGCAGTTGTCTCCATTACATGCTATAACTCCTGCATGTAGCTTTTTCAGCCTGGCATAAGGACAATAGGTAACCCAAATATCTATATTGTCCCTGCACCCTATAATGGTATTACAATGACAATTTTATTACTCTCATAAAATTTTTGCAACTTCCCCACAGCACATTGTAATTTCACCAATGGTTGTAAAAGGTCTTAAATTATATTTGTAGAAAATTGAGATGAATGGATTTTAGTATTAATGCATTTCTCATTGTGTAATAAGAATTTTTGTCCCTTTCCTTTTGCCAAGTGTGGAGAAAAAGCAACTCAGTTCAAGTATTTGTCAACTCCCATTAGAAACATTTAATACTAATAAAATTTATGGATTTAGTTTCCAAAGGATACTGCCAGCGAAGCTCATGATTACTAAATCAGTACTTAAATACAACCATTGTTCACCTTATAAATTTATGTATGTTGTTTGACATATATAAAGTGCAGCTTTGGAGGCTGAGTCAGCAGTGGAGGAGCTGTTTGCTTAATTCGAGCTTATAAATGAAAGGAAAATTTATTACTTATAAAGCAGCAGCAATATGTAAAATGTTCCATAAATGTTTCCTAGGTATAGTGGGCAAAATACATCCTGAACCAAGAGCAGGTGGAGCTTACAAATTAAGCTGCAGGTATTGAGAGCAAGCAGGGCTTCATAGAGTTTGCCCTGTTGCCTCTTCCTGATGTGAGAGAAATCAGCCTATGTAAGGATAAGGCTGTGAGGTGTGAGGTGTGGGAAGCCTGGGGTGTGCAGTTACCAGTCTGAAGTTTCAGTCTGTCTGCTCAGTTATCTACGTTAAAAACTCTTGTCAAATTGAAGAGAGTGCAGCAGAGTCCTGAGCAGTGGAGTGCGAAGGTACAATTTGAGTTGGCTGAGGTCCATGCAGCTGTGATGAAACAGGAGGGGAAAAAAAAAGATGGCATCAAGGGAAGGGTAAATTCTTCTCTTGACATCTTCAGCACTGAAAAAATATTGCAGAGGGAGAGAGGAAGAAAGATGAACATCTTGATTTTTATTACACATAAACGCAGCACCATTTCCGAAGCAAGAGTATGAAAACGAGTTTCTGTTCATGCTCTATTTTTGCTTGTCATTTTAGTCCTTTCTGAAGTTTTCAAATTCAGGCAAATCCACCTGCGAGGCACTAATGAATTTATCATTTGAAATACAATCAAAGAAAAGTCCCTCAAGTAGACAGATTTTGAGAGAAAAAGAATAGGACAGGACACTGCTAAAAATACAGAGAGGGCAGTGCCCATTTTATTTGCAGAAGAATCTTCTGCAGACTTTATATTTTCAATTTTGACTACATTTATTCAGCTGGCTGCAGCTTTTGATTTCTGCATGTTTTGATACTCTTTTATTATTATTTTGGATAATAATTCCAACTTCTCTGGCTAGGACACTCGGGTTTTTGTCTTTATTTTGTTCCACATATGGGGAGAAAAATAATTGATGCTGTAAGTCCCTGAGGCTCACTGAGTGCCTGGGAGAAAAACGGCAACTGCATTTCATTTGAAAAAACGTTGCTTGAATGAAAAACAAAAAGCTGAAGCCACATGTTTGGAGCAAATGTGCTTTAACTAATGGATCCCAGTGTATTATTAACTCACAGTAACTCATAAATATGACAAGTGTTTTTTGCTTTTTACACCAGCGTCCAATTAGAGCCAAATGACGCCGCGTCATTTGCGGCTGAGCGGGTGTCCCTGAAGGGTACTTATCTCCTGAAGGATTGTCTGCAGGCATGAGCCTGGGTGGGAAGGTGAGCAGGGAAGAGGGTGGCAGGAGCAAGCTGTGAACACGAGGAGACATTACAGCAAAGCACGAGGTGAGGAACCGAGCGCCGTCCATCACCGCGCCTGGAGCTGGGACCTGCAGCCACAAAGCTGACAGCAAGGAGGGGAAAAGGAGGCTTGCAGGGCTGCAGTGGGAGCAGGGAAGGGCGGGAGAGGAAGGGCTGAAGAGGGAATTATGGAAGGAAAATTTCCTGACAAATTACTTTGTATTTTCTGGTTTCATTTCTGACACGCGGAAGGAAATGCTCTGTGTTTTCTTAAGGAAGTGCAAATTTCTCCACTTCATCCATTTTAAATCCTCGCCCTCAGGCCTTTTGTATTGAAGCATAAAGTTTGGAGGCCTTAAATGCTCATAACGTTTCCCTGTAGAATTTAGCCTCAGAAACCTACTAACAATTCTGGAGGGCTCAAAAGGAAAACCATTTTACAGCAATTTGGCAAGATCCATTTATAGGAGGGGTTCATATGGAGCATCAATTTATTCTCATGGTTTCTTTACCATATTTGATGAAATATAAGACACAATTGGAACAAGCGGCTAAAGAAAAAAGGCCATAAACTTTGAAATGGTGTTGTAAAACACACAGTGTGTTAACGTGAAATAAGTTACAGACTTAAAAGAATTTACAATGGCTTGCTCATATAATAGTAGTACAATAGACTTGCAAGATGCAGATGTTTTCTGGTAGATCTGGTATTTTAATACACGTTCTCCTTCAGTGAAACTGTGAGATTTGTATCTGGATAATAATAACTCAGTGACACTGGAAAACAGAGTTGAAGGAAAACTAGTAAAAGGGGGAAGGGGAGAAACCAAACAAAAAATAGAAATCTCAATGGTTGTTCACTTCAGTGATACTCTATTTGTGTGTGGAAAAAGTATTCAGTTTGCAAATCAGTCGAAAAGTCAAGTTTCTTCTGCTTTCCCAGATGATTCAGTGGCCCTCATCCTGCAAGTGGGATGTGTTTCCCAGGACTCTTCACTTTAAGGATGGGACTAGAGCAGGAAAGAGAGAGAAGCTAGGAGAGGAGACAAACCCTGAGACCCTGTGCTAGCATTCCTCTCCTGCACAGGTCCCACAGCAACCAAAGCCTGTTGCAAACTGCCAGGGGGCACTTTCATCTCGAGCATTTTCCAAGACCACAGGACTCCTTTTGATGAAACCATTGCAATTTTTATTTATATTTGGGGTCCTCAATGAAAGCATGGCCTTTTAGTATATCACTGTATACAACAAAGATTTAAGTTTTAATCTGCAGAGCAGTGGCAGGGAGAAAAAACAGCAGCATCTCATCACCAGCTGTTCAGTGTCAGCCTCCCAGACCAGTAGGTGACCCTAACGCTCCCACCTCTCTGTGGAGTAGCTGGGACCTTTGCAACTTCATCATCAACAGGAATCAACCCCAGCTCTTAGTGCTGGCTATCATTTGCTCCTGACAGTGGACACATTTTTCTGCAACTGGAAAGGATTGCAGGAGGGCTGATATGCCCTGTGACAGACAGCATCTTTTCTCAGCAATGCTGGTTCAGAGCAGAAAGGGAATATTTAGTTGTTAACTTCCCCAGAAAAATGGTCTTAGCAAGGGTTTGTGTACAACAGTTTGGAAGAGAGAAAGATGTGCAGCACGGTCACTCAGTGACCACCAAATTCTCTCTGAGGGCTGTATCAGTGCAAGGCCAGCACAGGAGGGCTTCAGCTGTTATACTTCTGGGCATATTTATACTATTCACTAACAAAATAGGGATGTGCTGCTTTAAAAAACACTGAAACCCCAAAAAGCAAAGAAGAGATTCATTCTTAGTTCTTTGCTGACATTTCAAAATTTATCATCAGTTCTTCTCTCTCACCTAGTCTGGGTGCAGTGCAGATGTAGGACACAGTGTGCAATGTGGATGCATCAAAAGGAGAGAGAACAAGGGAGAGGAAGGGGAAGCAGGCAGACTTCTCCCACTCTGTCTCTAGTGGTTGTAGAACACCCTGCCCAAATTTCCTCTGCCATCAGTGGAGACACTTCGAGAATCCAGTTCTCTACTTTGGCCACAGCTTGAGATTTCTAATGTGACCGGGACAGGTTTAATGCAACAGCAGGACTTCTGCTCCAAGGCCTAGTTCCTGTTGCATAAAGACCTAGAGAAGCATCTGGAAGCAAAATCAGGGCAGGTCCCTGTCTTATTCCTTAAGGACAAAACAATCTTTTGATGGAGAGAAGGAAATGAGTGCAGTTGTCTCCGCTCCACCCGAGGTACTAACCTAGGTCGTCAGGCCTCTGCTAATGACTGCAGTCTGGACTTTGGGGCATATTGGGTGACTAATTCCTGCAAAGAAGACAGTGCAAGGAGCTTTGGTGCACTATTTTGCTTAATAGCTCTATTGAGTAAGTTTTCTTATGCAGGGAAACCCTTACATAGAGGAGAAAAACTGCTTTTTCAAGTAGGAAGAAAATAGCGGAAGCTGCTGAAATTAAACTGTGCAGAAAAACATTCCCCATTATTTTCTTCGACCACATTGTTTTGCTTTTTAATAGACATTTGGAAATGTTCTGTTTCTAGAGAGAACATTCATATGAATCTGCTACCGGAAGCAAATGTCACAGAAAATCTACCACAGGATTAGAGAAGTCAGGAAAAGGGAAATCAGTCAAGTCGATATTGATAGGCACAAATCTCTGTTTAGTTTAGTTTAATGTCCCACAAAGAAGGGGAAGGGAGGAGGGAGTGCCAGGGAGCCTTTCTGCATGCAGTGTTTGCTTTTATTGGTAAGGATTTCCAGGATTTAAGTTCCCATCCTGATTCCTGAAAGAGAGAGAAGTTAAAAAAAAAAATAGTGGTCCATAAACTTCTTGTCACAAACACTCTAAAGGCAACCACCCACTGGAGTCATGTGTTGTGGGTGTTTGAACAGATTAAGCAATTTCAGCCACCTAATTGTCTTGCAAATACCCTTTTATTATAGTTGTGAGCTTAGGGAGAGGAATACCAGAAGAAACCTCATACACCAGAGCAGAGCAGGCTTTAACACCACATAGCTACTCCTGATTTGCATCCCAGGATGAGAACTGGGCATTACATTTAAACCCACAACAACAGTAATAAATGTATCTTGTGTGTGCTCTGCTTTTCACACTCCCTCCATAATCTGAGTCAAGCACATGTGTGCTCCATTCAACAGAGACCTATTTTTTTCCCTTGTATAGTTCAGGCCTGAGGTCACCTACAATATGAGACAATGCCAGTACAATATTTCTTTGTATCAGACTTGCCAAAACACCACAACTCTCCACTGTGTTTAAAAAGAGGGGGAAGAAAAGAAAGAAACCACAAAGAATTTTTATTTTCTACAACCCCAATCAGGAGGCAGAAGAGGCTGCCAAATTATATGATAGAAACTCCTACGCACAGAACCCAGTAGAGTTGTAAACTGAACTTCTGTAGCTGTTCAATTGTAAATCCAGATGCTTTTATCCACAATTCTTTTCAATGACCTTTCACTTGAAAGTCAATTTGTCAGTCTACTTACAGTGTCTGAAGAAATCATCAAAGCCACAACACCGAGTCATTCTGAAGATGTTCCCTGCACAACTGCGAAGTTGCTACACTTGTTTCCTGAGCTGGGGTGCTCACATCTTGCTTCTGCCTGTGGGATTTGAACATGCTCCTCACTTCAACCAGCAGCAGCACCATAAAGCCTTACTCCTCCTAATCTAAAAAGAGGAAGAAGGGAAGGAAAATGATCCAGAAACACAAAATCAAAGCCATTTCTAGTCACTGCTGTTACCTCCATCGAGGCAACCACCTTAGTTAAATCTGGGTCTTTTATGCAGTTGAACAGCTTGGGTTACTCTGAAGGCAAAAAGAGCTTGCATGCAATGGAAATCATTAAATAACTTTAATATATCTCCAACACAGATGAACTTGGCCTCTGGCTGCAGGGATGGGTGCACAGCATAGTGCTGGGCTTGGATCCCCCCGTCTGAGAGCACTGACACTGAATTCCCCACCCAGGTGGAGAGAGCAGCACAAGGGATACTGATGTCAGCATCCAGCCCCAGCCACTGCAGCACTCCCTGGCAGAGAAACCACAGAAACATCCATTTGGAAGAGGAATCCAAGAGCTCAGATATGTTTCCTTCTTCCTCTCTTGGGCTCGAAAAACAGTTTTCAGAATTTCCAAAGTTCAGGCTTAGTTGTGTTTCTGGGATTTTCTAGGTCTGGATGAGCCAGAAATATGTGAAAGCAATATTTGGTAAGGGTTGGATTTTCTTACTTTGTTTTTGTGGTCTATACAGGACCTTCCATGCTGTGAGGATATAAAAAAGAACAAGGAAAGTTGCTTGCTGTGGGAGAGTATTTTAATGTGTGGTTTCTAATACGGAGAAAGTTTACATGTAAGTTTTGAGAAAAAGCTTCTGGCTGGTTCTAATTATCACCTACCGGTTGATTCCATCAATTCTAAGAGTGATTACACTCCCTAGTGTTGATTAATTTTACTGTTATTAATTCCTGTTTATTTTAAGTGCTGACAATGTAATCAGTCTGATGAAGAAAACAGAACTAAAACTCCTGCACTGCTGAGGTCACAAGCTACAGGATAGGAATCAGCAAACAGATGACATGAGTGGGTTTGAAGAAAGTGCTGATATTTTCAGACCATATTTCCCTCTTCTCCTTTTAGCAATGGTGGGGGAAAGCACATGTAACTGATGGGAGCTTCTGTTCATGAGTCATGAGGAGAAAGGACTCAGGGGAACAGATAAAGGAGCAAAAGATACAAAGACCAAGAAAAGCTGGGTGGCAGTCTCCAAATGAGGAAGACTAGGAGAGAAAGAATGAAAAAATTATAGAGCATCAGGTGATGCAGAGCTGCCCGGGGTGAGGGCCACCAGAGCCATGCATTTCTGGTAGGGAGGAGAGCAAGAGTTGATGTTTGGGAAACAAAATCTCTATCTTTGGACTAATTCTCCAGTTATTAATGAAAATATTTAACATTGGATGGGATAAAGGCCAGCAAAGATGACAGTTATTCCCAGAGATGAGAAAATTAGTCAAGATAGAGCTGGACTTGCCCTCAGCTAACATCCAAACCTTATATGGAATAGAATGAAAAATGTCTCAGGTTTTGAAAAGAAAAAGAAACTGGGTGAGTTTGGAAGTACAAGTATAGGAGTATCATAAAGAAATCTGTTCTTCTATGACTGGCTCAGTCAAAAACAAGCAGTATTGGAAAGCTCACAAGAGAGTCTGTGTTTGTGTGATTCCAGTCTGATTTCTACAAGAAAAGGGGGTCAAAAGTTTATCCAAAGTTTAACCAGTATCTGAACTTTCCAGAGCTGAGCTGAAGTGAACCTCTAACCCAAATCACTCCTCCAAATGTGATGCTATTTAGACCCACTTTTTAGTTAACCCACTTCATGCTCAGTTATTAGACTGCCTTCACCCTGTCTGCTCTTGCTTACTAATGTGCATCTTTGGAGTTAATATTCTTGCTGTGGGGATGCAGAAACTGAGGCCAAAGTCATCGTGAAAGGCATTAAAGCACACTCTCCTCCCACTTGCTTTCCTTGTACTCCCTCCACTCGGTGCTTTGACATGCACATGAAACAATTTTCTCTGTCCTTTTCAATCAGGTATGTGGTTCAGCAGGGTGGATGTGGGCTGGACAGCTGCACTCACCCAGGCTGCTGTGGCTGCTTCTTTCCCCTCCAGACTTTTGATCTCAGTGCTATGTGGTGCTTTCTTGCTTTGCTGCTGGGTCTTACCCAGTGCCTTTGCCTTTTTGCTGCCCAGACTCAGGGGCAGGGGCAGGGTGGTCTCTGTGTCCCTGCACTTCAAGGAAAGCCCAGCATGAGAAAGCCATGGCTGGAAAAGCACAGAGCTCAGTGAACAGAGGAGGAAGTGTAGGGTCCAAGATATCCACCAAGAAATCCACCAAGCAGGGAGATTACTGCTTTTACCCCAGACTGCCTCCACTGGCATCCATAGGTTCTGCCTGGGGCTTCTCTGCAACACCTGTACATCACCAGTGTAAGAAGAGCAGTGAATTCCATCTCTTGCATGTCTCAGTGCAAGGTGCAGTTTGAAATAGCAGAACCATGTTTCAAACCAGCCAGGCCAGCCTAAGAAGCAAAATAAGCTCTTCTTGTGAAGCAGTCCTCACATAGTTTAACAGTTTTATCTGCAGAGGTACTGCTTCTTCACAGCCATGAACCACATACACACCAGCAAAAATTTCATGGGCTTCCACATAGCCATGAGATTAGAAGCAAATCCTCCAAATTATTTAAGCTCTGAGAGAGCAAAACCCAAAAAGAGAAGTCCAAAGCTGTATAAATTCAGGGTCCCAAACTCAGCTCAGAATTTAATCCTTAGACTTAATCTGTAGATTGATAAATGTATTAAAAACAGGAAGGCTCTGAAGTTTATTCCAACAGATACTGGAAACGTATCCCCCCCAAAAAATTGCTCAGATTCCCTCAGGCAAATGTATTTCTCTAGCTGACTTTCCTGTTTCAATAGCAAGAAGAGATAACTTATAAACTTATAAAAAGATGCCACTTCTCCTCTGTCAAATACTGCACATTCCAGAGGGCTTGCTCATGCTACATCCTTCCCTATGGAGCTGCTGCCTAACTTTCCCAAAGCCGATATTAATATCACAGACCATTATAATACAGTTATTTTCATGGAAGCCTGGGAGGAAGTCACGTGGCATTAATTGGTCCCTGGTGCCCATAAGGTCTCCATTTAGTTTGTTGTTTTTACTTGCATAAGCAGCAATGAAGTGAAAAGCTGAGGAAGTAGCAGTAATTGTCTTAAATGAGTAATTTTTTAGTACCTGATTTTTTAATGAATAATTGTTCCTCTAAACTGGAAGAATGTATTTATTAGGCAGTTTGAGGGGACACACACACCCATTCTCCACCAGCCAAACTGTGTTTTCACACCTTCTCCTCACCTGCAGGGGCTGGACTTCCTTGGGTACCATGCCAGTGTCCTCTGTCTGATGCCCTTGGGCCAGGCTTTATCCCAGCTCCCTGTCAGGGGAGCAGGGTGTGGTGGCTGTGCAGGCATCTTCCTCTGTCTGTGTGCTGTGCTGAGAAACTGAGCACAGTATTAAAACACATACACGCACACAGGACCACCACAAGGGGCCTTTCTTGCCAAATACTTCTGCTCCTGTCACCTGCCAGTTCAAAGCAATTTCCACTCTTCCACTGGTGCTGCTGCCTACTAACCATATGTGCCCAATTTTGAGACAGCCAGAGCCAAGAGTGTCAAACTGGTCTGGCTAAAAACTTGGCAGCACGTGTGCCTGTGTGTGCTCTGGGAAACAGGGCGCCCTGTGTCTGACTGTGAGCAGCACCAGTGCAGCAGAGAGGTGGGGAAGGGCACAGTCCTGCGGGCAAAGGGCCTTCCAATTATTTGCAGAACTGGTTTAAAAAGATCATTCCTGTCAAACATTTTTTTTTTTTCAGTAGCAGACTTCATGTTAAACATTTTTGGGATTTTTTTGGTCACAATGCATACTTTCAGCTAAGCATTTCAACTTTTCCTAAGAAATGTTACTGTCAGTTTACAAGAACAGGAATTTGTCTGCCTCAATCTTCTCAAGGATTTAGAAGTCCTGGCTAAACGTTTCCTCCAATATTATCCTCAGGGAGGACTGCCACAATGCACCATGACATCCTTCCTTCAAGACAGGGTCTGCTTGCAGGTTAGGAGGAATGCACAATGTCAGTCAGTTGGGAATGTGCTCATCCATTCACATGAATCAATACCTGAGACAAATAATCCCCACAAAATATCATAGCAGCATTTTCTAACTGAAGCTTTCTTCTTTCCAATACCTCCAACCCTGAAGTTTTTACAGTTGGTGGTATTTTGGATAAAACCCCAGGCTTTCAACTATCTATGAGAAAAAAAACCAAAAAAACATTTTGCCACATTTTTTAAAATGGAAAAATAGTATTTTTATATTTTTGTGCCTACATTTCTCAGCCTACAATTGATGTAAAAGAAAACCTCAGATGGAGTGAGTAAAAGCCTGCATCACTCTAATCCACTGAATTTTAAAACTGTCCTGATGTTTTTGAGCACTGACACTGTGAGACATTCCGTGCTGGACATTTTAGCAATAGCACCCAACTTTTGCCATGTTCACTTCAGCTGCTTTCAGAGCTTTCCTGTTGCCAAAATCCTCAGTTTCTTTTCTTCCCATCAGAAAAGGGTTCCTGTCTCATCCTCTACAAAGCTTGCATCCTACAGTCATGCCTAATCGATACAAAAAATCTGAGTAGTATCAAGAACCAAATATTAGTGCTGATGGAAATGTTTTCAGCAAGTTGACACTTCACTAAGCAATGATCCTGAATAGTATCAGGGCCTCTGAAAAGTTACAGATTATCCATGCCCTGGCTCTTCCAGCCTTCTTCCAAGGTACTGTCCCTTAAAACCATGGAATTGTTTAGATTGGAAAATACCTTTAGGATCATTGGATCCAACCATAAACCCAGAAAAGCCAAAGCAACAACCACTAACTGTATCTGTAAGCACCACATCTACACATCCTTTAAATAACTCCAGGGATGATGAATCCACCACTTCCCTGGGCAGCTTGTTCCACTGCTTTGCAATCATTTCAGTGAAGAATTTTTGCTAATAACCAATTAAACTTCCCTTACTGTAATTTGAGACCATTTCCTCCTGTCCTCCTCTGGGTGACCAAGGAACCCATTAGAAGCAAGAAGTCCTTACAAAAGAAAAGGCTGGGGTTTTTATCTGAAATCAACCATTTCAGTGCAATTCCATTCCATAAAGATCTGAAGGCTTTTTTGTTTTTATTCCAAAGCTGAATGAAAACAATTTTTGAACTTCTACAGTTGTTACAAAATGGAATTGTCATCTTGTGGACAGCACCACTGAGCATATGGTGTTACTGTCAAATAAATCTCGTTTAATATCAAAATGAATAACATTGCACTGATTACATTCCACAGTATATTTTTAACTCACTCAAGCCCTATCTTTTCTCATCTAAATAGACCTTTCAGAGAATCTCAGAGATTTCCTGCAGAACTGAGTCTATTTTGCTGTGCAATGTATTTTGCTATGAAAGCTATCAACTTTCTTACAACATTTGCATTGCTTTGCAAGGACAACCACAACAGGAAACAGTCTGTTTTCTTCCTCTTCCTGGGAGCATTAGGCATCTTGCAAGAAAGTTTGTCACCAAACTTGACAATTTATAGTTTGGTTTTGCTGTTTCAAGTAATTTGGATTATCTGGACAAATATTCCTGTTCTTTTTTTTAGATGCTCAGTCACATCAAAGCACCCCTGCATTGTTAATATGCATTTAAATATTTGCTGAAGAGAGATCCTTAGATATCCAGCCATGGTTGGCTAACTGTGGAAAATTGTGCCTTCACTCCTGCAAATTTCTTACCAATGTGAAATTCCTTGTAGGTTTCNCTGAAACAACCAAAAAAGCCACAGTAGGAATAAACAGTAAAATACAAAAAAAAAAAAAAAAAAGTATTTTAACATATTTGGAGTTGATATGACTGTGAGGTACAGCAGTGTAACCATGTCCATTACACCTGAGCAGAGCTGAGGTTCAGGGAGCTGAAAACTCACATCCTTGGGTATTTTGGTGCCTTTAATTTCAAACCCTGTTTTCAGAGGGGTTTGTTCAGAGCTGAACAAATATGGGTCTTGGAAGTTATCCAGAAAATCAGGAGCAAAATAAAGAAGTGACCTAGTGACCTGAGGTTTCTCAGCAGTCAGCTCAGGTGAGGCAAACACCTGCATCATCTGTACCTTCTTCATCCTAAGAATGTCTAGCTGTCCAGTAAGCTCTGAAGCTAAATCACTAACTTCTAACCTGCATTCCTTTATTTTTAGAAAAGATATAGAATACTTGTTCTGCAGTTTGTTTGCATTCGGTTTTATTTTAAAACTTTTTTATTCTTTCTGAAATAGGAACTGCTTGCATACAGACCAAGCTGAACAAGTCATTTCAGCTTCCTCTGTCTCAATTTCTATTTCTGGACAGCAAGAACAATGAATCTTCTGTAAAAGTACTGACTACCAATGGATACAAAGAGAGTGGTTCAGTTGAATTTTACCTGACATGCCAGTATAGATCACATGTTGTTTTCTCTGTACCTACGTTTGTGTCAAGAGGTACAGGAAAATTTCCATTCACAAACTTTGCGTCATGATTTAAGGGACTACATCTTTATCTGGTATTAACAGGCATAGCCCCATCCACAAAGCTATAACAACCAGGAGACCTATGACTGTAGAAAGCAGGAAAAGCAGGCACAGCACTTCCCATGGTTTTCTGCTGACTTGAGCTCCTTTTGTCCAATACCTAACAGGAGGCCAAAGCTAAATAGGACACCAGAGGGCAAAGGGTGAAGGAATGATACTAATTCACAAACAATCTCATAAAACTATTCTTGTAGGCCCTTTAAGAAGTTTTAACTGTCTGCCAAATAGATGAGGTCACCATGAGCAGTCAGCAAGTCTTGCTATGCAAGAAAATGGTCTCTTCAAATTTTGCTTAAATCAGTAGAGGGGTAAGTTCAATATTGGGGATCACAGTCTGGTCATTGCACACCTATTTCCTGATCAGGCAGTCATCACAAGTGGACTAATTTGGGCTTAAGTTTTAACTTAATGGTGTCCATAGGTTAAGAAATACATGATTTAAAGGTTGTTTCCATAGGATGCTGATTCCCAGTTCAGCAAAACACTTCAGGATGTGAAAGTGTCATAGGTTTAGTTTGACATTACCTGCTTCTGCATACAGAGAGGACCTGCCTTTCCCACAGGGAAAGAGCCTTTTGTACTACTGGGGTCAGGGTGCTCAGTGTTTTCTTTACATAAGCTATCTCATGAAGTAAATGAAAAGGATTGCTGAAGAACTCCACCTGCTCTTCTCTTTTTGATGGGGAAAAATATTGCTTTCCTCCCTTTAGCTTTTTGAATCTCAAAAATATATTGTTTGCATACTAGATTACTGTTCAGTTCCAGGTGATAATTTGTTCAAGCATCTCTTAAATTTCCATTTTTGTATTTTATCATAACTTCCCTAAGCTTAACCGAACACTTGGTTTTTGTTTGGTGTAGTGTGGGGTTTTATTTTTACAACTACAAAGATTATTTATTTGTTTATTTTGCAAATGGTAAGATATTTTTTCTCACATAATTTTTATTGTTCTCTCTTCCAGTTCTCTTCCACTCTTGTTAAATGCATCAGTCCATTAAGCAATGAGCCTGTTACCTCTCCATAGCCTCCCCCACAAGGATCACTTCATCTGTCACAAAGATTCAACAGTGAAGTAGTTTACATTTTATATTGTTACTTTTTTACAGGAATAATGAGGATAGTTTTATGAGGTTGTTTGTGAATTATCATCTATAATTTTCCCTTTGCCGTCTGCTCATTCTGTCTGAGACCCTTGGCAAGAGCAGAAGAAAATGAGTGCAACTAAATATAAAACCTTGGGAAATGCTGTGCCTGATTTTGTTTTTCTCAATAGCTGAAAGAAAAGGGAGCAGCTTCAATGGTGGTGGTAAAATTGTGAATGCCAGGTGAGGATTAAGTAATTCAGCCAGATGAGATAATTAATGTACATATGTTCTGATGCAAGTAGAGAAAACCAGGCTTACTGAGCTCTTCAGAAACACTTGCCTGGTTAAACAGGGTTGATCCAAGATTTGAGTGCTCAAGTTTTGATGTGGCAAATCCACTTAGTTGAGAAAGTGGCTCTGAGAGGCCCAGAATTGATGGAGTCAAGTCCAAGGAGTCCTCACCAGTGCAAATTTTTTGAATGCTACAACTCAGCTCACTAGCTTTTCCTCAGTAAGAATATTAGCATGGAAGTTGGTCCCTTTAGACCTTCTGTACTCTCCAGTTTCCATTGAATTGAACTTCCAGATTCAAAAGTAATTGATGGGAAGGACAAGCAAATACTCACTTGTGCATTGACTCCCACAAACACACACAGAAAACACAATCACATAAACTCCATTTCCTTAGGAATTAAGACTGAAAGTGAAGTGTTTACACAAAACAGCAAAGCAGAGCATCCAGGCTTTGAAAGGCTTTCAGCCAGACCCCTGTGTCCTCTACATTAGTGTGGAGGGCAATGGAGCAGTACCAATTTGCACCAATTTGGGTTACCTGGCTCTATTCTTGACTAGCCCATTGTATATCCAGTCTTCGCAAAATGAAAATGTCAGGGTTTTGAGACTGGGATCAAAGATGTATTGGAAAGAAGGTTTTCTAGGGAATTGAAAGCTCACAAGGGATAGAGGATGAAGGCTAAATAATATTATTTTAAAGTAATGGCTACAACATTTTCAGGAAGTTTGCTTTCCCTGGATACATCCCATTTTAAGGCATCACTGTTCAGTCTCATAAAGAACACTATTGCTGACAAAATAACCTCCAGGGTTTTTTTGCTGTTTCAATTACTGCATTGATCAATCTGAAATGTCTGTTTGCTTGACATGACTGAGAGGGTAAATTATCTGAAATGTGAGACAGCATTGCAAGATGATTTGAGCCACTCTTTACATCTTTCTTCAGAAGGAATTATGTTGAGCCAAAAAAGAAAATTAAACATGATTTAGGGAAAGCGCCTACAACAGTTATGGCCTGCCTTGATTCAGTGTCCTAAATAAAACCACTATGTTGTGTTCCATTTAATAACAATACCAAAAAAAAAAGAAAAAATAAAGGAACCACCAAGTAACTTCCTCTGGCCACAGTTTATTAGGCTGCTTTTGTCCCCAGGTGATTTATTTTTGAGGCTTCTGCTGCTGAATTTGTGCATATATATAATTGTGTTTCCATTTTGGAGCAAACCATTGTCAGGCAGGACTCTGAGACAGTAGTACAAGTTATTTCTACATTTCATATCCTTCCAGGCAACTGGAAATTTTAGCTAAGGTCTTTGTAAAGAGACAAAAAATGTGGCCCAAAGTGAATTAAGATTCATGCCCACTATGACATAAAGACTAGGTCTTAAGAATGTCATCTAAAATGGCAAGTAAATGTGTTTGTAGCATGTTCAGTGTAGTAAAAGTCAGTTATGTGGCTATTGTGCAGGTTATCTGAGCATTTTTTAATTGACTTTACTGTGTGGGTGACCAAGCATTGGAACAGGTTGCCCAGAGAAGTTGTGGAATCTCCCTCACTGGGGATATTCACAAACCATCTGGACACAGTCCTGAACTCTGGGATGACCCTGCTTGAGTAGGCAGATTGGACCAGACTGTGCCCTGTGGTCCCTTCCCAACACACTCTGTGATTATGTGATTCCATGTTCTGCACAGGTCAAATATATCTCCTGTAATGCTGAAAGTCCCATAATTCATATGTCAAAACATGGCATATATGAAAATGATAACCCAGTTTTGCTCAAGTTTTTTCTTTAACCAACAACATATAGGCTTTTCTCAGCTTGTTCCTTCTTCCTTCATTGTTGTAAGAACCACTGTAGAGAAATGAAGATTGTACCTACTTGGCCAGATTTTGGTCCAATAAATCATACTTCCATATATGTGAATCTGTAACCACTTGGTCATTGGTTATGACAAAGCACAAATTATCTCATTCCTTGCCCCACACCCAGATCAAATTCAAGGTACTTCATGTCAAGTCTTGGCACTCTCTTTCCTCTACTGACAGTCTGTGAGTAGAGTCTGTCTTTCCAAGAACTCCTGGGAATGTCTTCTTCTAAGGAGACATTTCATAGTCTACAAAACAGTTTTCCTTCAGTTAAACTTGTAAAATAGAGCTGACATCTGCTCAAAATCCAGGATCAATGCACCCTTTGTGGACTCTTGTAGATGTTCAGGAATGTCTTCGAAATTTGGCCACTCTCTCATCTGCTTGATAACAGTAAATTCATGCTGAAACTGCCTCTGAGGAACTTTATGAAGTGGCTAATGGGCATCATTTCAGCTGTTCCTCCTCCTGCCAACAATGCCAGTACCCTCAAGCAGTGTGAAACAGCCCTGTGTTGTTCAGCTCTCTCTTCACTGCTGCTTCCTCATGAATCCAAGCACACTTCCAGCATTTCTCTCAAGGACACCTTGTTACCCACAGCAATTTGAATATATGTAAGTATGGCTGATACTGAGGAACTCCGTGTACAGACTGTCTCCTACCTTTCAGAACATTTCCAAAATATCTGTCCCAGTTGTTAAAGAAAATGAAGCTGTGTGGATAGGAAAATTGTCTGCAAAGATGCAATGTTTGGCTTCTTTCCTCAGATCCAGAATGTACTATGTGTTCCTTGGATAATGGACAACCTGTTGGGTAGTTCCAGATAAGGTATCCAATAACTCTATTTTGTGTCCCCACTTTTTTTGCCCTTGTTCCAGAGAAAATTGGAAATTTGCCTGAGAAATAATTTTATTGTGTGGAGAGTTACTATGAAAACGTACTCTGCTATTTTTCATTGACCTCTGAAATGAACTCCCTAATTAAGTGCAAATGGGAAACTGACTTGGAGCAGGTTGTCTCTAATCTTGGACAAGACAGACACAGTAAAGTTTATGAACTTGATAGACTGAAGCTGCCAAAAGTCAATTTTGCTTTTCTTCCATTCACTGTACATAGAATATCTATAACATGTTGCTGAAAAATATAAAAAAGGGGATTCCTTAGACATCTGTTTGCACTGAAAGTATAAAAATAAAGGGAAAGGCAGATGCTATTCCAGATGATAAACATTTGTGCAAATTAATCTTTTATGCAGTAGCTTTTATCTTCTTCTTCAAGAATCTTTTCTTCTTAATGAGTTTCACCATTATGTAAGAAATTGCACTCATATAAAAAAATACTCCTCCTGAACTTACATATAGGGGAACAGTTAATAGGGAAAAAGAAGATAAAATAGACTGCAATATGCAAATTTCACTTCTTGCTAAAAGTGAACCCAAGTTTATGGTGAAGTTATAGGAAAATATGAGTTCATTACAAATGATATGTGTATGTAAGCAGGTAGAGCTACCAGAGATTTGCCACTTCAAAAATTATGAACAAAAGTTTACAGCACTGTCTCACATGGATATGCCAGGCCAAGAGGGAAGTGATGTAAGGATGAAGCACATAGGTGCTTTCCTGTTATGTGGGGTCATTGGTGGGAGACAGAAATGACAGGATTCACCAAGGGTCATCAACAAACAGTGTGATTTATTGTTCAGAACTTTCTTATATATGGGAGTTTAAATTTTCTGGGCTTGGACAGCAGATTGGCCAGGGTCTTGACACTGCCCAGCTCCTTAGCCAGTGATATGTCTGCATTTCAGATTGAGCAGGGCTTGTTTGGACTATTTGAGTCCAAATCTGTCCTATCATTGCTCACCCAGGGACTTGTTCGACTTCTTTTCTAGAAGGAATCAGGCTAGTTGTGTTTATGTTATGGCTGGATTTATCTGGTCCAGCTACAGACCAGCTGTGCTGTGACACTCACCTTCTACACAGTTTGAGCAATTCAAGTCCAGTACTGAAGAACCACTTCAGGTCCAAGGCTGGAAGCTAGGCTGGAGAATGCCCTAAGAGGTAGAGTAGGTATTCCTACAGGGTGCTGTGCTCCAGGAGATCCTCATGGATGCCTTACATTCATGCAAGGCACCCATGCAGTAGGCAGGTGCTTGGCTCCTTCAGCTCAGCCTCAGTCACTGCTCCCTTTGCCCAGTCTTGCTTCTGCCCTGTTCACAAACTGACCACAATCTTGTGCCTTACCCTTGTTTTATGGCCTTGATCTCAAGGCTAAATCCACTCTTGTCATCCCCACATCGTTCTTTCAGCTCATGTGCTTCACAGGAGAGAGGGCACTGCCAAGGCAGATCTGACTCCAGGCCAGGGGACTACAGAGGGTTTCTCTTACTACTGAACTGTAGGGCATTAAGAGTAATGGAAAGCAAGAGGAATCCAAATACAACTGTGAAAGCTAAGATAACTGATATATGGGCCAGAGAATGAATTTAGCTTCTGTTTGAAATTTTTCAGTTTGTTTTTGTTTTTGTTTTTTTTTTTTCCAGATCTCTGGCTACAGCTATGTGACTGTGTTTCTGGCAAAAAGCAAAACTAGCAATGCTGATTATCAGTGTGAATCTGATGGAAGATCAGGCTCAGACTCAAGAGATTTATCCATCTGTTTTATCCAAAAATATGTAGTCATCATAATCTGAAATGTATTTTTACCTATTCTTGTACATTAAAATGCTGTTAAGTAAGAGAGATATGAAGTCTTTTCACCAACCCTCGTAGCACATCTGCTGGAAAGATCACCTTTCATCAGAAAGGAACGCTTTCTTTATGAGTGACAAAACTCCTCTGAAATCCTTATTTCCCAGGGATGTATTTTTCCCTAGGAAAAAAAATTACTTTTGCCCCATGGGTCTTTCCTAATAAGACCTTCATTTGCCTCCTTGACTTTGCCTTTCATTAGTGACCTGTCAGGCTTCTTAGGTATAAAAATAAAGGGTCATTTTCCCCTTTTAAATTTGCAAGCAGAGACAATCTAGAAAGTGGATCTATAAATGCAGGAGGAAACTGATGCTTCTTTCACTGCAACAGGCCCTTGTGGTAAATTACAAATTTACACCAATGCAAGTGATATGAAAAGGAATATCTGCAGTGCTTTAGGATGAAGAAATAGGGCAAGAAATGGCAAGTGATATAAGAAGGGTCATTAGGGAAGATTCTGGGGCAGGAATTTACTAACACTTCTGCACTGCAGTGAATATGAATATTTACCACATCTTGCTTTGCATTCAAGTGTTAAGTGTCCAAACGTGTGCACATATTGCATGTAGCATAACTAAGGGCTGATTTCAGAGTATTCTGAATACAAGGAGAGCAAGGCTTCTTCTCTAACATAGATTTACTATCTGCCATTTGGCAAAAAACTAACTTTCCACTTTTAGCACTCTCTCTTACAAAATGTTGAATGGCCTCAATTCTCCTGGTGCCTAGAGAGGCACCTAAAGCGTGGTGACATGGTGTGCATAACCACAGTGGTATCTCACAAAAACACAGATGGTTCTTGCACTGAAGGTCAGCAGCAGTCACACATAGGCAGGGATGAGAAGACACTGCTGTAGAAGCTGCATGTAGAAACCATATCTGAATTTTACTCTGCTACAAACTACTTTCAATAATAAATATAATCATTTGTGCTAGCAGATCAAAACCTGACATGCAAGTCCATCTGTGCCATTCAAAGCCCTCATGCTGCCCAACATCTTAAATCTACTCTAATTTGGTTTGTGTGTAGTTATTAGTACTTAGGGTTGCACCACTTAAATCTTTCTTAGTGCATTTCCCCTGTAAGTCAACCTTGGCTTTATTTGTCCTGACTTTGTCTTGATTTTGGCTCTATTGTAATCTTTCCCTCCAAATTTAATATAAAGGAGTTCCTCACATTTATGGAACAAACACCTGCTGAAGTCCCTTGGGCATCTTGAGTCCAAGAAGAACAATAAAAAAGGCTTATCTTGAATGTAAGATTTGGTAAACTGATTTCTAGTAATAGGCAGACGTGCATCAAGATTCCAAACTGGGGCTTTCCCCAGAGTGACCCCTGAATGTGAGGTGCCATGAGAGCATGAGAACACTTACCTAATAAACAGACAGCCCTGTGACAGTCTCTCCACTGATTTTTCACCTCATAAATATGTCACTTTAACTCCATACTTGTTTTTAAGAATTTTTCCACCAACTCTGATGAGATGGAACTATCCTGGAAATATTTAAAGACCGAGCTAGTCTTCCATTTGTTCTTTTATTTGAGATAGAAAATATTAATAAAAAGAATCAGGTGCCATTTTAGGCTCAGATATATTGGACCATCATGTCCCATCTTCATTTTGTCCTGAAGAGACTGGTTCTGTCTTCAAGTCCTGCCATATGAGAGAGACAGTTCTGCTGGAGTTTGTCTCTGGGCTTTCAGAGCTGCAAATGCTTTGGAGAAACAGCAAGCAGGGAATGAAAAGATGGGGAATCTGTTTCAGACTCCATTGCAGATTTCCTCTGTTGCTCTATAGTCAAACATTTAGGTCCAGGTTTTTAAAAGTCACCAATTAGGTATTTAATAAATTGATTTTGAAAGAGTGATGGTTTGTACAACATCCAACTGTTTATGTTGCACTCCCTCAGTTCATGGCTCCTATGGGATTCTGCATCATGCCCTATAAATACTGACTTTCTATACCAAATTAATATATTTTAGTATTTTTTAAAATAAATGTTATCTTTTCTTCACATCATAATAAATTTAAACTTGATGCTGAACATGCATACATTATTCAAAGGAGGACAGTGATTACTGGAAGACTTCCAAATAGGAAAGGCTGAAAATGTTGGAACTCTTCCGTTTAGAGGAGAAAGGCTAATACAAGAAACACAAAGAAGAATTAATAATTTAAAAAAGCTAATAAAAGGAATAAAGATTAGGGGTGTTTTGCATTTCTGTATACTTCAAAAGGGCTAGTTGATCATCTTCTAGCAATTGGCTAGATTGACTACCAGACTAAATGAACTTCTTGAATCCCACTGGGTAATTACTAGAGCAGACATGGAAATGTGATGTGTGATGCAGGCCAAGCTGAGGTCCTACAAATGTATTCTCAGTCATTACTCATTTTAAGGGAGTGCACTGCACTCTCAAAGATTTGTAAAGTGCTTGAGATTCTCTTTTACAGGGTGTGAAAAATCATAAGTGCGTGCAAGAGCACGTGTGTCTGCACATGATTCTTTTAGAGGATTTTAATTTACGGACAGAGACTTTTTCAAATGAATAAACACAACCATATGTAGTTTCATGTCCTCCTGAATTAATCCATCTGGCCAGATCTCAGTGTCATGGACTGGATTAATTCAGGTAACAAAAGAGGAAAGTAGAAGGATTAGTAAAGCAAAATGGAAAGTACAGGTTAACATGGGGAAGCCCAAAGTGTCTGGAGCCAGTCAATAGAAATAGATAAAGTGTCAGATTTTGTCCCAGTATCTACCTGGCAGAACTCCTGACAAAGTTCCATCAGAGCAGTACCTGTGGGCTCTGTGCCACGTGATGGGGAGGCTTGTACACAATAACAGATAGTCCCCAGGCATCTACTATGGTTAAAGAGCATTTGACAAAAGTGTTTCTATGCTTAAAACAAGCTTTTAGAAAATGAGGCAATATTTCATCAGGGTTTATTTATCATCATATTCAATATAATCGAATTTAGTAAAGGAGATTAATACAGAGTCTAATTGTTCAAATCTCAACCAGCTAGTACACAGGCAGCCTTTTCATTGCTGCTTACACAGCAAAATTGTGACTCCTTTTACTCATAGAAAGTCAGAGTTGCTCACAGAAATGGCTGTGGTCACAAAAACCATCTTACTCACTGCTTGCCAAGGGAACTCATCCCAGCCCCCAGGACTTTTCAGTGCCTGTGCTGTTGTTGCCAGCAAGCTGTAGAAAAGCATCAAAAGGAAGATGTGTGACTAGAAACTGAGAATGGACTTAAAACTCCTCAAAAAGCAGCTGCTGAAGACCAAACCTGACATCAGATGGTTGCAGATGTGAAAGCTGTCTCACCCTAGTTTTCACTCAAAGCTTTTCTCTTACATTATATAAGTGCATAGATTCAAGCAATACAGAGCTGTAAAGTGAGGTCTGTACCCTACTCAGAAACTCATAATTTGTTTCATGTCCTTCTCCTTCCCTTTCCCCCACATATAATAAAATCTCTGCCTCCTGAGCATGGTGAAATTTGCTGATCATGATTTTAATGCCTCCATCTTCCATCCTCTCAGTTAGATTCCTGCTGACTTCAGCAGCACAGGATCAGGCCTTCAGTGGTACCTTCTTAAAAGCCATTTTTGATATGTGCTCATCTGCTAACCTCTTCTTCCTCCTCCTAGTGGCTATTACTGCAACAGAGATTAAATGAAAGGACAAGACCTTGAAAAGAACCCTGGGATTCTTGGTTTCACTTGCTGGTACATAAAAAGCTTGAGAAGGTGGGACAGCTTTCCAGGTACACAAACTGCCTGCCTAGGTCTGAGTGGACTTTATCAGGAAGATGGCTCAGTTCTCTGCTTGTGTCTGACTAGTCCAAAGGGCTTTTCTTTAGTCCAGATCAGGATCTGCAATCATTTAGAGAATTGCTCAGGAAATTAAACTTCTTTTTCTCTGAAAAAATGCATACTTTTTTTTTAATTTAAATTTTTATTTCAGCAAAATCAGCCCCAGTCAAAGACCAGAAAAAGCAGCCTACCAAGCCCTGCTGTTTCCATTACTGAAAATAAAACAAAAGCATCCAAAAAACCAAACCATATTCAATTTTCTAGCAACCTCAAGTACTGTTCCTATGACTGAGTTTGTTTGGTTTAAAGTTCCTCATTGCTAAAAATTTTCATCTAGCTTTTAATGAACAAGGCCCCAAACCTGCTGTTGTTGAAGGCAGCAGGAGATCTGCCATAGGATCAGTCCTTAAATGATCAAAATGTGGATTTCCCCCGACCATCTCTTGTGTAAGAATAATCTACACAAAGTTACAGGAAAAAAATAAATAAAAGGGGGAGAACATAAAAAAGATATTGAATAGCAGGCAGCAGATTTTCTCAGCATAGACATCTGTAAATCAACAGAGTTCCAGTTTAAACAAAGCTTGTCAGAAGGAGTCTCTCCTGTTACATACTCTTTTTGGCTTCAAACAGTACAGATAAAGATGTAATACCTGTTTCTTTCCACAGCACCCAGGACAAACAGTGCTGACCTTCCTCAGCATCTTCATGCATCAGTATTGACCTGTTCCTCTGAAACCACTAATCCTTGACTACTTCTGAGTGACATAGAATATTAAAAGAGATTTCCTCCTGAGCCCAGTAAAGAGCTTGAAATCCTTCCAACCCTGCTAGCCTGCTAATCCTTAAATTATATATGTTTTTTTAATCCGGTCTAAGTGGGTGTCTCTGCTTTTAGTCACTGACAGACATGCTTTCATTTTGGTCACTGTTATCCTGGAATTTCTTCCTCTTACAGTGAATGGTAAGATACCTCTATGTTCATCATGTGGCTACCCTAAAAAAAAAGTTAGCTTGACTTTGATTTTTTTTTTTTTCAATGGGCGCTTAGAAACAGTCCTGGGGCTGTACAAAAAGACCTCCCAGAGATTTAGGCTTCAAATAACAGTTCTTTGAGTTTTCTAGAACATATCCATTCTGGAACTTTATTTAGGCTCAAATTTAGTGCCTGGATTTCACTAGCTTGGTGATCTACCTGTGGCTTGCAGGGCCAGTACTGGGAGCCGGCAGGCACTCAGTCCACTGGAAAATTGAGCCAGTTATCTAAATCCAGCCGGCAGGAATCTAATCTTAGCCAGAAGTTTGCACCATTTGTCAGCACACAACTCTTCCTTCTCCTCTCAGAAGTTTTCCAGATTGCATGTATCACATTTCATTAGTGACTCCTCACAATTTTGGGTAGCTT
>WEIU01002592.1:268667-283256 GCA_013389925.1 Aegithalos caudatus | reverse complement strand
TTTTCTGAGGAGACAGTTATCCTCTATTGATAAAGCAAGAGGGGCTATTGATAAAGCATCTGGGAGAGGACAGTAATTTTCTTTCTTTTGCTACCCTGCTGCAGCTTTGACTTTAAATGCAGCAGGTGCACGTGCCAGCCTGGTGTCTTCCCTTTACCCCAAAGGAAACCATAAAGGAAATTTAGGTGGGGGTGGATACAGCTGTCTGTCAATTGCTGCTAATCCACTAGAGGCCATTGTGACACAGAGTAAAGGGTGCTTGGCAGAGCCTTGCACTCCAGGGTTTGTCGGGCTGTCCTCTTTGCTTTCCATCAGCTCACACTGATGAGCCAAGGAGTTTATTTAGTGGCTGTTCAAGGAGCAGCAGAGTGGAGAAGTGATTCCTCTGGATGTTGGGAAACTTCCTATATATTATGGAGGAAATTCTGCTGGGCAGGAGCATTGACTTGTGCATGAATTTCATGGAGTGTATCTTACTGTGGCATTTTGGATGCGACATGCTGTACTGGACAGTTATTTGAAATCTAGAAATATTCCTGACAATTTCTTTTTTATTTACAGTGTTTTTAAAAAAAAAGTGGCAGCCTAAGGATTGTTGAGGAAATGCTGTGATGGCAATTAGAAGTCAACTAGTTTGCACTCTCCTACTCATCTGTGAAAATTAGTGAAGGAAAAGGTGATTTTTGAAGAAAGTGTTTCTGCTGGGATGGATGGTGAGCTGTCAGAAAATTTAAATTTACTAGTGATGCAAAGAGAATCCTGGCAACTGGAGAATGGGAGAAAAGGAGTAAAATCAGGACAAATACAGCTGTCAGGAGGATAAGACAACAGTCAGAAAGGAAGAAAAAGGGATATCCACAGGGGAAAGGCTTCTTGAGTATAAGCCTGTACATCAGAGGGCAGACAAATGATGATCTCTAACAACGCCTAGGCCAGCTGTCAGAATAAAGACCTGATGTATTTTGTCATTTCCATTTATCCCTGCAGCTACCTGAAGACACAGAAACAGCACTGAAATGTTTTAAGTCAGTCAGCCAACTCTGGTCTTCCATTGAAGAGGTGTAATGCCAGATTGGCTAATTAACATGAGTGAGATGATTCTTCAACTCTTTTCTGCTATGTACTATACACTACAAAATACACACAAGACTCTTTTTTTAATGAATACATATATATTGATATTATTTTAGAAATCAGTATAGAAAGCTTTAATAGCTTCATTTAAAAATACCAGGAGGGAGACATTGTAGTGTCATTGTTGCAAACAGATTGTTTCTTGTGGTTGCAATATCATAACCTTTCTATCAAAACCTTTCAGCCTTTTTCTGATCTTCCTGAGAGTGGCACAACTCAAGAACAATTCTACTGTAGTCAAAAAACCTGATAATCATGTAATTTGATGTATGTGGATGTAGGCTCAGGCTCCCTGTCTCAGGGGAAGCATGGAGTTTGCCTTTGTTACCTCTTTTTCTCGAAGCACCTGGAAACATATTCCTGTGTGGAAAATACATCTCTGGAAAACAGGATAGCAGGATGTCTGAAGGGACTTGATCCCACTTGTTTTTAAGGCACTGGCTGCTCACTGTGTGAGGGTTTTGGGAAACCTGGTCAGAGAGTGGCTGTCAACATCAAGTTGAAAATTAAGGAAAGCACAGAAAACTGATTTATTACTCAATTTTTTTTTTTTTTTTCTAAAAGCTTACACATGTGTGTTTTCAGACAAGAATATTTCAAGGAGTATGAGAGAGAAAGAAAGAGCAAAAAAGGAATGCTTGCTAGATAGGCAGAGTTTTTTAAAAATAGAAATACATTAATTTAATGAATAAAGCATTGAGTGTGCACTGTAGGCCCTGTGTTTTTAAAGATTTACAAAGCTAATATAATATCAATCCAGCCATATAATCCTGTGTTCAAAAATGTGAAATAATAATAACAATGTAACCTCATCCTCTGTATTTCCTCATTTCCTTAGGGCCAAAGTTTCAAAAGGACTTAAAAAACATAGCAACAACACATTCCAACACTTCCCTCTGATTATGGGAAAGCACCCTGCCCTCCAAACCTAGGTAAGTGTTGACATGCTCAATACCTCCAGCCTTTTCCTCCACAAGCTGTCAGAGGAATGGGTCACATGTGTGTGTCACAGGGGTCAGGTCTTTATTTCAGCTTTTGGGCCTGCTCCAGCAAGCATTGAGAATTAGCCTTGGGCTTTGTTATCTCAGGAGGTTTCATGGGTTTCCACTGAAATACGGCATGGTACTTAGCACTGCTACCTATAAGGTTTGGGGAATTGAGCTCCTCTGCAAATTTGGATATTAACCTGCCTACACAAGAGTGCATTTCCTTTTAGACTCAAAGGCAGAGCCCCAAGTTGGTCTTTTAAGTGACCTGTGAGACCCTCATCCTGTGATAACCCCACCCTACCTTCCCCAGGCAGATTCCTGTATCTGCATGGCAGCCTTGGGCTCTTCCTGGGCTTACGGATGGCCTCTGGGATCTATCAGCATGGAACTTGCTGGAAGATGGATGGCTCAGAGAAAAGCGAGGGAAGAGTCAGACTTTGTTGGAAGTGTTTGGCAGCTTCTCTTGGGAAAGCTAGAAAAAGCCCAAATAACTGACAGGAGCAGGAGCAGGCATGGTCAGACTTCTAATGCAAACTCTGACTAAGCTTGAAAGGTCTTGTGGACCTCAGTGAATCATAACAAAAATGCTGTCTTTCAGTAATGAACATGAACATCTCTGATTGTGCTGACTATTTTATGCATGATTCTTACATGTATTTATGGGTTGTTTGGGTTTTTTTGTTTGGGTTTTGTGTGTGTGTGTGGCCCTGAGTAAAGAGGCATTAAGAAGCATTTGGCAGCTGATTTTTTGCAGGTCTGGATCTATAATCTAACAATTCTGATCACTAACTAGATAGCTGCTTCACAGTGCCTCCAGAGGAAAAAAAAAGCCTTTATTTAAGAAATATAAACTAAACCATGTTTATTGCTTTGGTGGTTTGCTTTATTTGAAGATATTTGGATCTTCTCTTCTCCTGTCTTTGAATCTTATAGGGCAGAATCAACTCCTTTCCAATGGCATCTTGTTCTTGAGGACTTCTGGAAATTAATTTAATTGGATCCATTCCTTGATTTTCAAAATTAGGGGATGCAAAATTATTTTGTGTTGTTTCATTAACTAATTTCCCTAATCCTCTGAGGGATTTGGCTGTGCTTATGATTTTGTAATGAATACTTAAAATACTACTCAAGCAATCTCCTCCCAGCTAGGATAATGCCACACCATCACTACATTTTGGTGACTTCAGCAGCACATGTTATGACAGAAATGCTTCAGCCTTCAGAGTAGCCACTTCCCTATTTTTTAATTTGAGACAAGAATGTTTGCCTTTCTTCTTTTTTAATACACATGAAACAAAGTTCTCCATTACATTGCACTTCAAATCTGCATTTTCCAGTGCCTGGAAAAGACTTCTTCTCAGACACACTGTAGCCTTCTGGAGCAAAGCTTTTTGTATGCAGTGAGGAATGCATCATGCTTTGGCCATAACTGGAATGTGCACAGCTTTGTAAAGTTTCTCAGAATGACTCAAAGAGTGGAAGCAAATAAAAAACCACAGAGATATTTGTATCTTCAATGTGCTTCAAGTAACTGCATTATTACCACAGCACCTCCGAGGCTTCCCATTTTTGCAGATTGCACATTGTCACCACTTCCTAAATAGCTGTGTTTATTTATTGAAACTCAAGGGTTTTATTTAACAGCTCATGTAAAAAGCACTTCTCCTTATCCATGCCATTTATCTCCAAATTTTGTTGCCCACAGCAACCCACCATAATCCTTATTAGACATGCATTGCAAGCAGCCTCATTTTTAAAGGAAACCAGCTGAGGCATTTGTGAAAATCATACTTTTAATTTCTTTGGTTGTGTGGCTTTGAAATTAGGACCCAACTCATGAGTGCAGTTAAAATGTGAGGTGGTATGGGACTCTCAGGCTGTGGCAGGGACTGCAATGAGAACTTTCATATAATTATAAATAAAGCATAAGCTTGAGTAAGTGGTGGATTTTAGGTTTTGTTGCGTACAACTGACACACATGGAATTGAGGTGTGATTGCTGTAGGAATACAAATTATGTGGTTATGTCTCACTGGAGGAGGGAAGTTAAGGGCATAATTCCCATCAACCTTCCCCAGGATCTCAGCATTGGCACTTAGATTTGGAAGTGTTATTTTGGACATTGTCTTGTGCTCAGTCATTTAATCCCAGAGTCAGCGAAGGGAAATGTGTCAGGAGAAGCTGGGAGCTAGTTGGAATTTTGACGTGAGAAACACCTGAGAACTCTTCCCTTACAAAAGGAGAGGTGTTAAAATTATAATTTGTCTGTGACAGACCACACACTTGCTGCCATCATCTTGAATGCCATGTGACTGGTGTTGGAGGCAGTGAGGCAGACACACAGCGGGCTGGGTCGGGAGGAGCCACAACAGCAGCTGAAAATCTGCCTGGGGTGGCTGATGGCTGCTGTGCTGGAGAACCACAGCAGTCCTGGTATGAGCAGTGAACAGCAGTGAGTTGGGGAAGTGGCACATTTTAGGTTTTAATTCTGCAGGTTGAAGCCCCTGCCTAGGCTACAGTGTCAGCCAAAACCACAGAGTTTCAAAACGTGTCTTAACAGCAAATTGAAAAATTAATATGCCTTTCTCATTTTTCCTGGAGCATGACAGAAAATGCAGTCAATCAATGGATGTCTTTCTGTCCATTTTAGGGAGCACTGTATAAGATCCTCATCGGTGAAAATAAATAGGGAAAATGAGGAGTCTACTCTCATGCAGAAGGCACCTCTCTGAGAGGAGATCTGTGCCCTGTAAATAGATAAAGCACTGCAGACTTGCACTTCAAACCCCAGCAGAAATGCATGTTAAGGACTCTCTACTTGAGTTCATTGCTGCATGGGAGATTGAGTAAGTAAATACTGAACTGTAAACCTCTGTCTATTTACAAAAGGGCACAACAATAAATAAAAGCATAGTAAGTAATGAGAGGTTGGATTGACAGCACTGCAGAAATCTTGGTTGGTAGCTATACTTAGATGGCCAAGGAGCTAAGGGTGCTTCTGTAACAAAACTGTGCTCAAGGAAACATTGTCAGATTGAAGGGAAATAATAAGAGTGTAAATTATTTACACAATTTTATTCAGCTACCTGTAATGGTGGTTTATAATGAAAATAGGAGGCCACATTTGACCTCTATATGAGCACAGCCCCATGGATCTGGCGGAAAAGTTAAAAATAATATATATGAAGATAAATTACAATGTTTAAATTACTTGTTATTAGCATGGATTATATGTTAATTCACATATACACACTTTCTTGTACTTTTCACACATTCAACAATGGAAGTTTTGCAGTCAAAATCAAAAATACCATCTCTGAGTCAGGCTGCTCCTACCACTGTGTTACTGAAATTTCTAATCATCATCTCATGACAATAGTTTCAAGGGATTTATGAAAAAGTAGCAGAGAATACACTTTTCTGTAATTTACTATTTCCTGTAATTCATCATACAATTTTATTCCCAAATTGCTTTGACTTTTTTCAGGAGTATCATATATCACAGTCCAACTACTAGTGACCCTTTTCCAGCTGATATTCTTCTGCCTTTGTTTTTTACTGTTTCACTGCAAAGGCAATTAGAAAAGGTAAAGCAGGAGACAACATGTCTGGGTAGGAGAGTTGACTAGAAGGCTCCCTCTGTGGGGCTTTGTTTGGTTTACCAAAAATCCTAAAGATTTAGTTAAGAACTTTGGGTATTGTGGAACTGGTAAGTGAAATTCTATAGTACAGGCTGCACAGAAAGTCAGACTAGATTGTTCATCCTTTCTGCTTTTATGACACTTCAAATCTACTTCAAATCTATTGAGACCACTGGCAAGTGTTAAGCACAGCCCCACCAAGTACATTTGGAATGGATTCACCTTTAAAAAACCATAAGGAATGATATTAAAACAAAGCAAATATGAAGGTGGCAACATCAAGAAGTAAATGCAAAGTAACAAGTAATATGAAGGCTGGCTAAGGTAGGAGTCTGCATTAACTGCTTCACCTTCAAAGCTGGTGAGTGCCACAAGCTCTCACTTTTTTGAGTGCTTTGTTTAGTAGACAATGAGAAATAAGGGGATATTTTCAAGGGGAGGGGGTGTTGCTACACGTAAATAAAAACAAGCCACAATTTTATGAGGACAGAAATTACCATCTACAGAGGACAGTATGAACATATTGAAGGCAGTGTTCCAGAGTTTTTGGATTCCCACCCATGGGTTTTGATATTTAATATTAGTCCCATTACAGCTAGGCCACTTGAACACATAGATGAGGAAATACAGATTAGGGTGCAATGTTTATCACCTCTTTTTCAAAGCTACTCTTTCCCTATGTATTTATGTACACTTGGGAGCGTTCAGCATTCCCAGCAGTTATGTGAGGAATGACTGCACTCTCAGTAATCTTCCTATTGTGGCAGAAGATGATAAAATAATTAATGAGCTAGCTGGGAGCTGGAAATTTCACATTCAGTTTCCAGGACTGACACAATCTTCCTGTATGACCCTGGGTAAGTCACACAATCTTTCTGTCACCCAGTTCCTCATCTGTACTTTGACTATGTGAAAAAAATTCTGTTTATGTCTCTGAAAAAGCTTCTCTACTGTCACACATGCCATGTGCACCCCAATCCACAGCACACTTTTTAATGTCTCTCTGTGAGTTGCACAGCACAAGTCAATCTGAGTAACCAGAACTCACCCACCCAAAGATTTTAGCAACTTGCAAGTACAACAAGGAACTGGTTTGGTTCTGAGCTGCCACTCCATGAGCTCATGTCCCTCCTGGTGAGTGGACAAGGATGAAATTGTTCCCAAGTGTAGTGAAAAGTTTTGTGAAAAGAAATTTACTCTAAACTGGAGCAGTTCTAGGAAATGGGAAGTGTTGTCAGGCATGTAGTAATTACACAGCTTGTCAGAGATAAGTGCAGGGGACCAACAGTGCAGTGCACAGCTCTCTGCTGGGTGGAACCAACACGTTGGAGCTGTGCCACAAAAGGTCTTCTCTTTCAAAAGGTCTTCTCTTTCCTTTGCCCATATTAAAATGTAGATAATAAACCCAACAGCTGCAGGAGCAATTCAAGCCTTCCTTGGAGTCACACCTTTCTACCAATCATTCTGAGGAACAGCTGGAATAGAAATAAAAATACATAAAGCCTCAACTGAAGAGGCTGCTTGGAGGTACTAATGTGACATCTGAGAAAGGGAGACTCTCCTTTGGTGTCACACTTTTCCTTTTATGTGTTGTCTCAACACCTCAGCAGTAGTAGAGCAACTGTAACATGGACCATCCCTTCATGAAAACCATGAAATAAGTGGTCCCTGAATCAACAGCACACCACTGCATTTCAAGGGCTGCTCAAACTTTTTTCTGTATTAAAAGGCAAGGACTGATTTTTTTTCTCTTTTCACCTCTTCACAAATATCCAAGTTCTCTTGCTGGAAACTATCTTTTCTCCAGGATTATGTGATCCATGTATAGTGAGCATTTTTTCTTCATTTTTTGTCTAATTTGTGGGATGGCCTGAAGGGTGTTCCCAGTTTCATCACAATTCTTTTGTGTTTTGTCTGTTCTCTGAATTGACTGGAAATATCCACAATTTTTTCTGCAGTGCTAAGCTGTGACCAGTCATGGATGTCACATGGAGGATGTGAGGAGCTGATCCTGCAAGGCGAAGTCACTGGGACTTGAGGGTATGTTGGAGATTTTTTTTTCCTCCACTGATATGACTTCCCAGGGCTGTAGGATGACTGGCTCTGTGGCATTAATCTGTTTGCTTAGTCTTTGTCTTCACCCCATGACCTAAGCCTGCTGATGTACACAGCTGTCTCAGAAGACCAGTGATATCTACTTAAATGTTTAAATGAATTTAACATCTGAATCTATATTTATTTTCAACGTAAGTTAAAATGTTTTTAAAAAAATAACTTATGATAATATAATTGTCCTTATCTTTCTTTTTGTTGCTTTATCTATTTGTTACCATCATTAATAACTTCTCATTATTGATAATGAGAGTCATGTGAGTGACTAAATTTCAAAAGGATTAATTTCACATGCAACCCCTCTGTTTGTATTGTCCTCCTTTTGTCCAGAGATACCCACAACAGTTTTGTTTTGTTTTTGCTTTTAAGTTTTCCCTATCCTTAAGGGAGCCATATCCACCTCTTGGTGCAATGGGCTATGTTTGCAGCACATCTTTAAATCCAAGAAACTCCATTTTGTGCCTGGCCAAAACCCTAGGAGAATCTCCAGCACAGATGAACTCCTGGGAGCAATATTTTTCTATCAGAAGGGCATATTCTACCCAGGGAGATGAATCTGACTTATTGCACTGGAAGATAATTGTCTGCACCCCTAAATGGCCTGTGAAGGCCTTGAAGAGGCACCTTGCTAACTCATGAAGGGCAGTTGTTATTCTGTCAGCATGTGAGAGCTCCAAAGTAAAAATACCAGACATATGCTTTTGCAATGTCCTCGGAACTTCAAGGGGTGAATGCATTCATTTCCTTTCATTTTGCATCCATCTGATTGCTTTTAAACATAGTGAGGATCAAATCTTTCCAACACTGATACCTATGGCAAGCCTCCCTCTGACTTCCACGAGACGGGAATTTGGCTCTCAAGAATGAGTGTCTGGGGAGGATGCATTGAAATAAATGGTGATTGTCAAAGCACATTGGAATTTAGAGCACATTTGTTGCAAAGATAGAAGCTCGCTGGGGTATCTGATTGTCAGAGTCAATTTTATTTTCCTTACTGCACATATGCACATATTTGAACCTTGTCATGCTGCAAAGGGAAATACCTCATTAGATTTCACTAGGGTTTCTTCAGAGTTGTTTATACACTACAGTCAATAAAGATATTTTTTGTTTAATAAATGAAATACTGGAAAGGCCTGTTCTATCAGGAAATCGAAGGAAGTGCATTTATCCCTGGTAAAGATGAAGCTCTATTTTATAGGGTGCAGAAAGCCTGCAATGTGTATTATTTTTCAAATAGTTGAAAGATTTATAGTGGTAAATGGTTTCTTTAAATGGTTTCTTTTTCAGTCTCTTGATCATATTAACTGCAACAAAGCAAAGGTTACAAATAAAAACAAGAGTAAACCAAGAGCATTTCTACATTCTGTATTTTCAATTATGATTTTAACAGAAATGAATCACTTGTCCTTTTTTCATTTGGAAACAGTTTTACTTCCCTTTTCCCCACTGGACATATAATTTTGATTTATAAACACAGCAATCTGGAGCAAAGGGAAGTTTTAAGCACTGTACATATTCCTGCTGAGGCCTAGAATTATTTTGCTTAGAATTTTTATCTTCCGTCTTTATATTTTCAGGTCAATTTTAGCTTTCCACTTTAGAGCTGAATAACATGCTTGCAGATGACATTGTTTGCCCATTTCAAATTCACTCAGGCCTAAGGTTACATCTTGCATGCAAGGCCCCATTTTATAAACATGGTGACGGGTTCTTCCAGTCAAAATGTGCTTTTAACTGGGATAAACCTGTCTCCCCATGTTAAGACTTATAAATCTTCTCCACAGGGCTATTTACAATCCAGCTACTGCATGCTTACTTTATTGACTCTGAATGAATAAATCAGTTTTCCACATCACCCCATTCTCTTTGCTGATGTTTTGATTTGGTGTCTTTCCAAAAGTCTCTGATCATAGACACATGATTATAAAACCATCTCTCGCACTGAAAACTATTTAAGGAACAAGCGATGGAATTAACTTCTTTTAGATATTGTTTTACACTGCACATTTGAACTCGGGGATATACATTTTTCACAGGGCTCATTTCTGCTGGGCAGAACACTCTGATAAGACTGCAGAAGCCAAGAAATTAAATGAGTTTTTTTTTCATCATTCACTGCTTGGCTTGAGTTTCCACAACACACAATCTGTGTCTTTAACTCAAGCTGGGGCTCTTTGAGTGGATGCAGGTGTCTCTCCCCTTTAAAGATTTTTAAAACCTTTAAAAGATTTTCATAGGTTTGTTTTGATAAAATTGGGATTTTTTTTTTTTTTTCTGCTGCGCCACTCAGGTGGAATTTTGCTGAACTATGAGAGAGAAAAGGATTGACCATCAGAGAGTTACAGTAAGGGGTTTTATTTTCCATCTAGGAAATCTAGGAAAGTATTTTCATTCATAACTTAGGCTTGAAATTTGAAAACCCTTTGTATAAAGGCTGTGGGAGATCCCTAGGAAAAGACTATTTATACTAAGATCAGAGACTGGCTTGTGTCTCAGCAACAGCATCTGTCATTTTCTCCTCATAATTCTAGGAAGAAAGGGATTGACATGAGAATTTCTAGATTTTCACTAGAATCTAATCCTTTTTTTGAATCCTAGATGGAATTAAAAACTAGAGGGAGTCTGGAGAGCACAAGCAGTATCTAGTGATGGAAATAACATGAGGAGCAGCCTGGAAAAGCCTTTGATTTCACAGGAAAAAGAGCCCCTGAGACTGGAGCATGGAGGAGTTCAAACCCCATGTAAAGTCTCTGCTCACTTTCAAAGACAAAACCCAAATCTTAGCTGTATAAAAATACATCTCATCCAGAGGTGAGAGGCCATTGCAGTATGACGTTTGACAATTCCCCTTGTTGAAAAGGCACAGCATTTGTAAATTTTGCCTTTTATAAGGATGCTGTAACCAGAAAAGGACAAGTGCCCTTTTAGTTTGAGAGAATGGTAGACAGCTGAAGGGAATGTGAGACATGCAGAGGCCTGCAGATGAGCTGTCTTGGAAGGTCTTGTTGTCATTACTCTTGATGACTCAAAGATCTGTGATATCAATGTTGTCTATTCCAAGCAATGTGTCTTTTTGTTTATACTCTGCTAAGGCCTGTGCATCTAAAAAGTTTGCACTGAACTTCCTGAAACCAAATTTCTATGTTTTACTATCTAGAACAGAGAAGCACCATGCTTGCCCATATTATTCTTTAGAGACTCTAAGTATATTCTTTCAAGAGAATCTGATTTTTTCATGCACTGACAATTGTAGCTTAACTATAGGCCCTTCATAAAATGGTTGGAAAAGAAATCAGTGTCTGTATCACTCACTGAAAGCCCAGACAATATCTTTGTGTACATGGCCTGTGCGCATCTCAGTGGTAGCACCCAAGATGTCAGGGAATTTCATTGAATGCATCATTTAATTTCAAGTAAAGTCACCTAAAGATAAAACAGAACTGACTCAAGCTGGTGATGCTGCTGATCTTAGGCTTCCTGCCTTTGTGTTTTCCTGCTCATCATTTACTGGAATAAAACACAGAGGAGAGATTCTGTAGGGGTCCTGTGCTGATGAGCCCCTTAGTGATAATAACCCTTGGTGAGGGTTATATCTTCCCCCTGTGGTTTGACTGACACTCATCTAACTCTAACCCTTTCCTGAACTGCCTCAGTGAGGAGCATGGTTGCACTACAGTCTCACTATCTAATTTAGTGGTGGTTTATTCAAAAGAGAAGTGAGGACAAATTCACTCACTTAAGATCTCAGTTGTCCTCTTTTTCTCCCCACTGGTTTTATAAAACAATGACATGGCACTTAGAGAGACAGAATAAATCAGATAAATCTGGGCCTCTGTTTTACTTACAATATTTTCCTACGACAGCTGTTAACAAACATCACCAAGGCACCAATAATACAGCTTAAAAAGCTAAAAAACAAGCCAGAGAAAGTCCAGCAATTCCCCTTTGTAGAGAAAAACAAGAAAATTCAAATTTTGAGGCACATTATCTCTCTGGGACTATTTCAGATGAGAAAATTTAGTCTGGAACAAGATAATAGAGCATTAAAACCCCAAAGAGCAGTAACAGACAAGAGATTAACTTAAACACCTCCTAAAAATAATGAATTTGAATTTGTCCCGGAAAACACTGACACCAGCATGTGACCTATCCCAGAGACACGGAGATATAGTGCAGAAAGATAGTGGGGATACAGAAAGAACAATGATACCACAAGTAAAACAACAGTTACGAGGAAAGCTGAAGACAAATGGCAAGACAGCAACAGATGTTTTCCCTTAAGGTCATAAATGAAAACAGAAATCCTGATGCACAGGAGCTTTTCCGGGGAAATACGTCTGTATCAGAGCATGAAACACTGGTGAAAGAAAAACAGAGCACCAAACACCAAGAATAAAAGCAAAGCAGTCTCCTCTTTTTGCAAGGAGAATCAGAGCAGATGCCCAGGTAACTGGTGGATGAGCTGTTTGAGGAGAGACAATCTCATCTCTTCCCACCAAGATGATGGGAATGGACCCACAGAGCTGAGTTCTGGTAATGTCTGGATGATTCACTGCCCAGGGTACCTGGCACAAGATTTGGCCTGATTTGGTTCAAGATTTGGTTCTTGTGCCTGGGAGGAGAAGGACAGCACTGCTGGAGTGAGGCAGACAGCAAGGGTGGTACAAGGGCAGAAAGCTGGGCCCCCTCACCAGGAGGCTTCCAGCTAAAACTGTCCTGGATAAGTTCATGCTCTGCTGGTGGCATTCCTGGATGGCCTCTAGGCTGCAATTCAGGCCATGAGGTGCCCTTTGGAAGTCATAACAAGTTGTGTATGAAGTGCCAGAGCACAGGCTGGGCTCAAGTGGATGCTCGGAGATGTGTTATCCCATCCTAGCAGGCGACACACTGCGAGCAGCTGTGGCCTGAGCACATCCACTACCCTGACTTTCCACAGAGACCTCTGCTCTTTATTTTTTACCCACAACATCCACACTTGATCTCTGCTAAAAAAAATATGCAGGGAAAAGTGCTTTCTCAGACCACCTCTCGCTCAAGACTAACATTATCAGTTTGGAATATTCTCAGGGCTATTGGGTGTCCGGAAGAGGGAATGGCTGGGATCTGAGTGTACCGTTCAAGCCTAAACCAAACACCTCCCCAGATTTTGCTCAGACTATCAGGAAAGGTAATTTAGCACCTGGGGAAGATAGGGTTTGGATCTTGTATTTGGCACGCCAGCCAGCCACCTCAGAATGGACCTACCAGATGAGATATTGTGTCACAAAAAAAGTTCGCGGAGGTGTTAAGTGCAAAAGCATTCCTGAACCAATAGAATATAAAAACCACAAAAAAACTCCAACACTTTTGCCAGGAAAGAATAGTGTCTGTGTGTTTTTCAAAATGCTGTTTGCATAAATAACCAGGAAAGAAGGGAAACTGAATTAAAAAAAGGTAGCACTGTGATGTTCACAGTTCTGATAAACTTGGTGCACATGCAGAGGAGCTCTGGAAGCCATCTGGTTGTACAGCCAGTGTAGTGCTCTGCTGGGTCATGGACATACCTGCTCAGTAGCACAGCTACCAGAGCTTTCTGTTGCACAACCTAACTGACTGTCAGTGGAAAAAAAGAGTATTTGCACGTGTGTGTGTGTGTGTTTGGATCACTGAACAAGGTGAATTTCAATGAACCTAAAGGACTTGGGAGCCTGTGCCCCATTTTTATAAGTGATTCGTTGTGGATACAACACAATGCCATGGCAACAACATAAAGAGGTTGCCATTCCTCAGCCAAAGCACTATAACCACCTTGGAATGCCTGAGCTGCGAACTCATCCCACTCGTGGTGTAACTCACTCCAACCTCAGGAGAGCCCATCACAGTCACAGTGCACAGGCAGCTCATCAAGGGGTGGGTGGTAAGTTGTTTTGTTGCTATAACTCATCTCTGTATGCCAGCACATAGTGTGCTGCTCTGGTTCTACACACAGTTTTTGAGAGGATTCCTAAATTACTTAAATAACTTCTGGATTCTTGGAAAAAAAAAAAAAGGAATACAAAAAAGCTAAGCGCTCACAGTTTGAATCAACAGGAGAGCTGACCATGAGCAGATTTGTGAAACATTATAGCACTGTTATTGTGGGTTTCCAATTGCAGAACCAGAAATAAAACTGACACAAGATATAATCAAAGAAGAAGTAAAAGCCTGGAAAAGAAATAATGTTAGCCAACATTGTTTTATGAACATCAGTCTCCTTGGACAGATCTGATTACATCCTCTGGTGAGATTATAACTCACTTGATAAAAATGACTACATAAATATAAGAGACATTTTAAGGCTTTTGATTACTACTGCATGACATTTAGGCTTTCAAAAATTACACAATATAATAGAGCATGTGTTGTACTGAATGGTGTAAGGAGCCAAATAAACATCAGGGCCCTAAAAACAGTCACCATCAAGGGCATGGGCAGAGAGGTGGGTGCTCTAAACTCCTCTTTTGATTAGTCAGAAAGGGCTGACTGCTGAAATCTTCGTGTTTCAGGCATGAGAAAATTAGCCATGTATTTATACAGCCTATTAAATATCTGCAAAAATATAACCCACCCAGCCCCAAACTCATTAGCCTACAATGACAATTAAACTGTCCCTTGGATATTTCTAAATTAACCATTTTGGGGAGACATGAAGAGACAGTGGGATTCAGTTTCTCAAAAAAAAAAAAAAAAAAA
>WEIU01002592.1:226567-268654 GCA_013389925.1 Aegithalos caudatus | reverse complement strand
AAAAAAAAAAAAAAAAAAAAAAAAAAAAAAGCCCCCAAAATGGAAAAAATCTGCTAGTTGAAGGAATAAATGTTGAAGAATGCAAACTGGTTTGTGTTTGGTTCCTAGAGCCATTCTTTAGATCTGAATTTCTGGAATTCAAATGTAGAATTCAAATATAAAATTCAAATTTGAAATCCGTTCTGCAAAAATATGCCTTTCTTGCCTTTATAATAATACTATTGTAGTGATGCTCCCTAGTTTTCCTTGTTTCACAGTTAGCAGACTTCTCAGTTTAATATGCTTCTTTCATGAGACATGAAGAAAATTTCTGTGTAAGAGTTTTGCATAACCTGTAAATCATGAGGTTCTTTCATTATATTTATTGTTGCTTACAATGCAAACAAAATGAGAAGGGTTTGTTTGTTTGTTTGTTTGTTTGTTTGTTTTGTGGAGGAGGTCATAAGACACCTTGTGTTTCAATTTTAAAATAGAAAAAGGTCCCTCCCATAGAAGAGGGTAAATCACAGTACCATTGTGAAAATTCTGAGAATGAGTATAAACAAAAGTGAAAGAGAGTGAAGTATTTCCAGCAGACATTATTCAGCAAACTAAAGACAACAATTAGCAAACTAAAGACAACAATTTTGTAAAAATAAAAATTTTAAAATCCTGGGAAAGTTGTTCATTTTTTTCCAAAGATATTTTTTCTCATCATTTCTGTAGCAGAAATACTGATTTTGTAATATATTGTGCTAGGATAGATGACACGTAATTCATTGGTGAATATTTTTCCTTGATGTTGTCCATTTCAGTGCATCTTTAACCAGATTTTATTATAAGTTTAAACCAGTAAATCTGTGTAAGAGAGACAAAAATATTTACAGATAACCAGAAAGTAGCTGTATAAAAATCTTTCTTTGTAGCCCAAATGTTATAGACAGTGCACATTTTATAGATATTTTTAGGGGGAGGACCAAACAAATCCTGGTTGCTATATAATGTGGGTTTGTTGAAATCTGCTCACCAGAGAGATTTCACTTGCTCATTCAGAGCATGGAAGGCCAGTGGCTGGATAGTGGGGAATTGAGCAGCAGTCTAAGGTGCTAAAGGGATGATTATCCATTTGGCTTATACAGGGGTATAATAACAGGGTAATTTTAAAATTCAAGTTTGTATTCCTGAGGAGAGAAGAAGACACTGAAATGGACACTGCTGCTGCATTTCCAAAAGCATCTGTTTTTCCCTAAAACATCTGCATGACACTACCATTGGTAATCAACCTTGCTGTCCCTTACACTGAGCATTTCTTTCAAAAAACCTCTCCTTCTCTGTCCTTTACATCATGGATATCCTCAGGTGCTGTGCTGAGCCCCATCAGGTGATAACTCAAAAGAGAATAGAGCAAACCCACTTGGATCAGCAGAGTAACTTCACATTCCCCTGCTGACACCCACAGCACAGATGTAACACCCTCACATGAACTAGAATTCAATATGAGAGCCAAATCTTCCTCTGTGCAACTGCTGCTGGAGCTATCAAGTGTTTCTGCTTTCCCTCTCACATCCCTATGAGCTAACCACATACCCTTGCTACTGTTGTCCTGTAACTGCCCTGAAAAAGAAAACAAAATAGAAAAGAAAAAAAAAAAACTATCAGAAATCCCCTAACTAATTTTAACAGCTAGGGGGCTGGCAAGCAGAACTGTATGTGCTGTAGAACTGAAACAGGTGTGGTTTGAGCGTTTTCCACATTTGGTTTTGGCAAAAACACGAACAGAGGGTATTAATTCCTCCACACTGATAATGGGGTCTTGGAATCTGTTATCTGAAATAAAAATTCTTGGCAGAATTCCTCATGTACTCAAATGTGCAAAAAAAGCTGAAAATTATGGTTTTCTATCTTTTTTTTCCTTTCTTTTTTTCATTAGGAACCAGTTACATTTTTATTTTTGTGTGAATTTTACTGAAGTATTTTTTGCTTTGAGTGAGTTACATGTGAAGACATCCCCACTCTTCTAAAGGAATGAGCTGGATCCACCTCTCAAACAAATCCCTGATGGATTTGCATCTCTGTGCATATGTGCACGTGCTTGCATACCTGCCTGTAATCTGTGGGGTTCCACCAGGTTTGGTGCACCTGCACAATAAAAATAATCTATTGTCACCAGCATCTGTCTGCAAACATAAGAGCAAGATGTCAGGTGCCCCTAAATTTGGGAGAGACTGCACCTGGCAGGGCACAAATTTAACACACAAAGTGAATGAATGGTTTCTTTGGTGTTCTACGTAGCAAATTCTGCCTTTCTCTTATTCTCCATTCCCTCTGTTCTGCACAAGCCTCCTAATCCTGGAGACACACAAAATCTTTGTCAAGGAAATTCTGTGGTGTCTATGCCACCTGGATGGTATAAAAGATGTACTAAATACTGTGAGATCGGTGTCCCACATGTTTCTACTCAGTAGAGAGCACAATTTACACCTTTTCTCAAAACTCCTCCAAAGAGCCCCTCAATACTTATTGCTTCAAAAATGCAGAGAGTGATTTGGCTACTAATAATAGAAGGATGATGCTCACTAGCCTGCCTGTGGCAGGGCAGTATGAGGGAAGCTTGCACTGGAAAACCTGCAGCCAGCTCTCAGAATGGGGATTAGATTTTTCCCTTATGTGCCTTTACCTTTTGCCCTTAATCAGCCTAACTCTTGAACTCTCCCATCCTCACTCTTACAACAAACCTCACCATCTCTGTTGAGGTTGCTCCCAGGGTTTATAGAAGGCACAGGTTTGTGTTTTACCCAGGTGAGGAAGGCACTGTTAGAGATCCCCCAGCCTGAGTGCTCTGCACACCCAACCATTGGCTATAGGAGCAGGACTTGCTTTGGCTATTTTAAAAGAAGAAAAATTGATCCATTTCTCTTAGGAAAGACAAGTTTGTGGCTGACTCTCAGACACCGAGTCTCAGATGGACAGACAGCCTCTGTGTCATGCCAAGGCAAGGTTTCTCCTGCAGGGTCTGTGATCTGTGTGTGGCCTTTCATCAAAGCTGGGGCTTTAGGGCTCACAGAAACCAGTGAAAGCAGCCGGATGTTCATAGATTTACAGATACTCAAGAAACATGGTTCTTCAGACCTAAACTATGTTTCAGTGGTTTCTTCCTGTTAGATTTTTCTGTAAGGAGAAATAATACAACAGTAGTAAATTATCTCTGGGGTTTGGGGTTTAGGGTTTTTTTATTTCGCCAGTCATTCCTTGGTAAAAAGGATCATGTAGTTTCAATAGTCAAATTGAAGTTTATACTTGATATTATGTTTATCCCAACCTGAAGTCTGAATATTTGAGGCATGGATTTTGTATCCCAATACATGTCATGACTCTAAGTGCTCTATAAACATTACTTTTCCATTCTGTTTGAGATCAAACTTCTCGGCTCATTTTTTGAGTTCTTGAAATCCTCACATTGCAGCTCTCATTTTTCAGCGGGATCATTCATTGTTTTCCCAGTTCCTTTCAGGTCTTCAGCTTCTTTGGATCTTTTGCATAGTTTGGTTAATTTAATGCTCTTTAGCTTTGCCTACATTTTTCCATTGATTTCGCCATGCTCGCTTTGGTTGCTGCGGTGGCAGCATTCTCCTCACTGGCTGAATCCACCTCTGTCAACACAACAATCCCTGTCAATCACCTACACCCAAACTCAGTTTCTTGCTAGCAAGTCCCATAGGGAAAGCCAATGGCAAATGAGGGGAGTTCTCAATGAAAAGCTAGACCACATTTATTTCTGCACATACAGGCTTCAGCAACCTTTTTCATTTGTCGGCCAAGCAGAATGCCCTGGAAAGCCAGTTATCCCTAGATGGCCAAAGGATACGGGCTCATTCAAAGGCAGTGCTCAGGAAGGGTGGGGTAATGCCAAAGGCCCAATGTAGTGCTTTGCAGCTCTGAAATCCCAGCAGTTTTTGCCAGCTGTAGCAGGACTGGGCTGTGTGGGTGCCAAGCCGCGGGGCCACACACAGCCTCCGTGGCTCAGCACCCACAAGGCCAGCGCTTTCCTAAAAAAAGGGAAAAAAATTAAAAATGCTGAATCAGACTCCCAGAGCCTAACCAAAAAACAGGCACATAAACTACGATTTTTATTACAGAAACTCTGGTAGGGAGCAGAGATGCTGCAGAAAAACTGGAGAAGAAGGGAAATATTCCTAGTGTTAAAAGCAAGCTGGGGCTCATGGCGTTTGACCACAATAGTTTTCTTGGCTGCTATGGTTCCATGACTGATTTAAGAGGGTTTAAGGTTAATAAACCATAGTTGCATATTATTATCTGTGCTGCTCTTGCACTCTTGCTAGTAATGCCATTTATTCATAGATTTATGATGATTACCATAGTACTACAGAGATTATGTGTTTTTTAGGAACATTTGCTGGTGGAGAGAAAAAAATTAGCTGGGGGAGAAAGAGGGACTTGATTTTCTAATCTTTAGTGCTCCCACATCCAGGCTATAAAAGTCACTGGTCCATAACTTGGCCTCAAACCCAGAATGCAACAAGAAAAAAAACAACAAACCAACCACCAAATCTGCTCCTTATTGAACGTGTATAAACATAAATTTAAATGTATCAAAAATCATTACTGGTCTTAATACAACTGACTGAAGGGTGGGTCACAAAAGTACAGGGAAGAAGGAAAAAAAGCAGCATCAAAATGTTGTCCCTTGAAAAAAGAGGTAGCCTTTGCCTTTAATAGATTTCACAAACTGATTTCTTTTAAGAGGAAAAAATAGGGATTTTTTTTTTTTTGTCTTTCATTGCTTCAGTACTTTAAAAACATACTGTAAAAGCTGAAGGATATTAATCTGTCATAAAAAGCTTAACACACAATAATATAAATGGCAGAAAAATGATCTACAACATTGTTAAACCACAGAGTAATTATTAATTATTAAAACCTTAGTTCCAAAATATTCTAAAGGAGTTTTCCTGCTTTCTGTTAGTTCAGGAAGAAAAAAAGTCAGAAAGAAAGAAAAGCCTATAGTCCATTTCCAGTCTCCCTTGCTTTCTGAGCTGAACTCTGCATACAAATCTATATTTGTAAGACACCCTCATCTACCAGTTAATCAAAGCCCTGGAAATTCAAGGAAACCTGTGTTTATGGAAATCTGGCATTTCTGTAAAGTTTTGAATGAGAGCTAAATAGAGCAGTTCATCTCATTGAAACTAATGGCTTCTGCCAAGTGGTTTTGCAGCACTGGGTCTTCTGGCACAGTCAGCATTTAGGAATTCATTTATGAGCTGGGTTAGCTGGAGACTCTGGAATTCAAATTTATGTCTAAGACTTAGTGGTTTATTCCTGATAGGTCTCTGTAAAGAAATTGTAATCAATTTACCAAACTTGGACTTTGTAATATGCAGAATCAAAAGCTGGTCTTTTTTTCATGATTTAAGGCTTGGGATTTTTTTCCCTTTTCCCCAGAGGACAATTGCAAACCGTACACATGTATATTGTGTAACTGAAGGGGGCTTTTTAATCACCCATTCATACTTGCTTTTGAAAAAGCTTTGTCCCTGTGCTCTTGACTTCCTATGGGCCTGATCCTGCTCCCGCTGAATTTTCCTGCTGGGGAACAGAATCTTACTTCAGATGAAGTCACATTTGCACATAAAAAGCAGAGAAATGTGTGGCTTGTCACACCAGTTGATCTTATTTCAATCAGCATTTGCATGAACATGCAGTCAGGCTCTATTAAGCACTTGTTTGATTTGCTTAAAAAAATATACGTCTCCAGGAGCTGGCCAGTATATTTGAATATTGGCTTTTTTTTCTGAGTCATAAAAACCTAGACATTTTTAGCAAGCAATGAACAAGAATTGCTCTACGCTTTCAATGCAACTATAAATTTGCTCCTTTTTTCCCCTTTTAGAACTCCTTTGAAGAACTCATTGAATAAATTAACAACTTGGAAAGCTGCCTGCCGTTTTTGTTGGCTTTGGGTTTCAGGGAGTTGCTTGGTAAACAAAAGTCAATGGATTCAAACAGTAACAAAGTAATTTAAATGATTAATCAAGTGTTAAAACTAGCTTAACCTCTCCTGTTTTACAAACTCTATATCACCCTCACTAAACTAATAGAGGAATAAGACACCCATCTGGAAATCTCATCTGAAATATTAGATTGAGAATCAAAAATTCAGCCAAGCAGTGTGGTTTGTAGGGATATCCTGGCGGATAATAAATTGCATTAATCTTACTTAAATTTTCCATCTAAATCATGTCTTGAGACCATATTGCACTGAGGGGAATGTGCCTAGCTTTGAATGCATTGTGCTACTGAAAAGGTTATTAAAAGGGGAAAAAAACAGATAATGACTTTCCTTGTTTTTCTTCTGACTACTTTTTTCCATACTGAGGAACCTATGTTAAATATTCTGGCACTAATGAAGAAAGTCTGCTTTCTCTTGCCAGTGCTTGTGTTTTCTAACAGAAGATAAGAAATTCACATATTCAGAAAACTTGAGGCAATTTTTTTTTCCGACCAGAAATTATATGCGTGGATAAAAATAACCCCAGAATTTTCCCAGCATCATCAGAGCTTAGCATTTTCCTCATCCTGCTCATTCAGAAGAATTTCACTTTTTCAGTTATACAGAGTATGAAAACAATATTGGTAAAGCTCCTACAGAATTTTCATCAACTTGAAAATCTGAAAAAAAGCCCAAAGGTTATGAAGTTCTACCCATCTCTTCTGCTCCTGCTGACACCAGTGTCATTTGCTGAGTCTTAAATTAAATAAAAGAAGTTACAATGAAAAGAAGATTTGTTTAAAACCACAACCCCTTGGAAGCTGGGAACAGTGCTGTCAGCCATGCCAATGGATGGGAAGAGGAGCTCCACAGGCAGAAGTATAGCTCCACTTGGTGGATTTGTCCTCAAAACAGAAGGAGGGGACCCCAGGGATGTCCTGGGTGTGCACAGGCACAACTGGAGCTGCAATGGGTGGGAACGATCCCAGGGCTCCTGCTGAACTCCAGCAAGGGTGAGGGATGATGCCAGCATGTTAGTGAGGAGATCAAACAGGCTGGTGTCCATGGGAGGCTGCTTCCACCAGGCTCTGATATTTGCCTGAGGTCCTTTCTCAGCTAAAGGATGAATGAATACACACCGAGGAGGAAACTGCTGCCAGCTGGCACCAGAAAAGCTGTAGATGTGCTGTAGGTGTGGGACACAGTCAAGGTCATGTCTCTGTCTGGGGAGGCAGGAAGGGAAAGAGAGATGACGGAAGCCATAAGTCCACAGATATCAGCAGGATGAGGCCTGACATGCTGGTTAGAAGAGGCAGCAGTGTGGCTGTTGCCAGAGCTGTCCACAGAAAGATGTGACTCTCACCAAACACATCAGGAGCCACATAATTCAGGCCTGAGAGGAGGTTTCATTCCAAAGCGTGTTACACAATACTGTGCAGTGTCACTATGATGCACAACTTTGTTCTCTCCCTATGAAAATTTGACCTGGAAGCCCTGAAATTTTTCAGTGGTTTGTGTCAATATTTCAACCCAAATCCCAAGCCTTAGAGCACTGTTGGAGTGGGTGTGTGTCAGGGTGGCCCAAAAGGAGAGACAGGAATGGTCCCTTTGGTTTCCTCAGGACTCTTCTGGCTGCATGTTCAATGTGTACAGTCAAGCAGGGCCTAGGTGGATGGAAACACATTTGTTCTCTCCCTACTCCAAACTCAACTCCTACCAGACATGTGCCTGGAGCCCTGGGCTGACCGGCTGTGCAAGAAAGGGCCAGGGTTAGTTCCTCCTGAAAATGTGACTCCTGCTGTTTGTTCCACTCTGGGAACTGAGGCACTTGCCTGCTTTTGCAAATGCTGTCAACTCTGCAAATGCTGCAGCAAAGGACTGCTGGCTCTTTGAAGACCCACAAGAATCCCCAAATATGTTTTTCCCTCTTTCTGCAGCATCAAAAGCCCAAGTAAGTCAAATCTATTTTCCATGCAAATTGTTTTTGCACAACTAGGAAAATACTGAAGCAGCAAATTCTTCTTGGGAAACAAATTCCCATTAAAATCAATGAGACAAGCTTCCCACTTGTTTCTATGGTGTTTTGTTATATATTAAACAGCCTTATGAAAAAAAAGTATTCCAGTTGCATTTAGAAGTATCACCACTTTAATATGCTGCTGCTAAATCACAAATCAAGCATAAAAATGAGTCATCTGAGCTTAAAGTTTGTGCATTTCCTTACAAAATTGTTCCAATCAGCTCTGCGCTGACTTTTTAAACACTGGTAAATCAAAATTAAAGTTATGTGTCAGAGGTAGTAAATACTTTCAAGGCACCTGAAGAGCCTTAATTCTTCCCTGAAGTCCAGGCACATGGAAAGGGAAAAGGGGGGGGACATTTTAAAAAGCAATGAGGCTTTTAATATCAATTCACTCTCATTTGAGGTCATAAACTCTGAAATAGCAGTCTGACTTGATTTCAGAGAGGATTAACATTGCCTGGGTGGTTTTGCCCTTCTTTTTTTCCTTCATGCATTTGGATTTACTGGGAGTGTAGTCTTGACTGAGGTTTACAATGCTCGAGTTAAGATATGACCACATTAGGCTCTTTATCCTTTGAATAAGGATTCATGTTCCCCATCTTGGCTTCATTTTGATGTAAGGTTTTGCTCTTTTTCCTGTCTGGAAATGTATCATAGCTATATCCTCGAAAGGTTGGGCTAAGTCCGAAGTTTTCAAAAAAATTCAGTAAATTCCAGTTCCAATTCAGAATTTGAATTCATCTCATTATGAATAATGCTGTGGTTTGGACCCCATAGTCACACCATCCCCAAGCTTGAACCTGCATTTGGAATTATCTTTTTGTCAATAGGTCCAGGAAGAGCAACAGGAATGCTTTCGATACCCAAATCTGCTGCATGCTGAGCTTAGGGCTGTAGTACTGATGTGCAGACAAAACCTCTTCCCAGTGTGGGAAGTTCCTGCTCCTTTCCATCCCCTGGGAATTATATATGGATGGGTAAAACTGGGGTGCATACCAGGAACTCAGATCTCCCATCTCCCACAGCACAGGGCTGCTCTCACATCTTGTGATGTGGATAACAAAGCTTCCATTGATTCCTGGGCCCCAGGATCAGCATCATCCAGGTCTAAATTGCTCATCTGTTTTTAATGCCAAAAGCAATTTGTTTTCTTTATGGACAGTGTGGTTGCAAAGCCATGTTTTTTAACATTAAACTTCCTTCATCTGGACAATGGCAGCAAGAACAACAACAGAAAAAATTATTTTCAAAATAATAAAAAAAATCATGATAGTTTTTTTCTTTAATAGAAGAAAGTAATTGTATCCAGGCATCCAGGCCGACTGCAAATGCCAAGTTTGTTCTTGAAGCTGTTTTAACTGGTTGAAATATTATTTCTAAACAAACAGTTTAAAATGGAAATTCTGACTGAGCTTTGACTGTATTGCTATTACTATCATGCTAAATCATTGCTATCGTCCTAGTGGTGTCAGTGCATAGCTACAATTGCTTGCAGGAAAATGAAAGCTCAAGCCCAGAAAGCTCAGCCTCTCATATAAACTTCAGTGTATCCAACTAGAGAAGAATAACACCCCCCAGCAATTTAACATGAAGTCATACCAGATTTGTTATAAAAAACAAGTTAATAAATGTAGCCTCTCTCCTAAATCATTTACATGCTGTACAGCTATTTGAAGAACTCTCACTTATTTTTAGTACCCACATCTTATCTAGGGTGTTCATCACAACAGCAATACTTGCTGCAGTGATTTAATAGGCTGCTGTCCACACTGAGCTTAATTCCTTGTTTTGGTGGAATTTTTTATTGGAACCCTTCAACGGGGTTTTTTTGATTGTCAGATTTTTCACAAAAGCTTCAGCAAATTATAAGTGGTTCGATATGGTTTAGATAATTTATTTGGGTTTTAGCACACTTGTAAAACATGGCATTAACTCAGTGAAAGGGTGATTGTGGTAATAAAACTGCACCATGTAGAGTTTCCTAACTGAAAAGATTTTTTTTCTCATGCAAACTTGCAGATTTTTATTCAGAAAATTAAGTTCACATTCTTCTCATGTACTGTCACTGTATAACATTTATCACAAATACGTATGATGGTGTCCTCCAGCTCCTGCATATGGTATTAACACAAACAATTGGTAGGAATGATCTCCGTTTCTCCAGAGAGACCATTAAACTGCACCTAGTCTTTGAGAAGGACTCCACACAAAGGGACAAAAAAGCAAAGTTTCAGTTCTAAAGCACTCCCAGTGATGCCTGTTGGCAGCCCAGAGCCCCACTGCCCTGCCCAAGGAAATTGGGATGCACCTCTGACACACAAACCTACCACTCCTCTAGAGACCATGATGCTACACCACCTTCAGCATTCTCTTCTGGCACCTCAACCCTGAAATAATTTTTTTTTTTTTTTTTTTTTTGTGTGTATGCATGAAAAACAAATGAATGTTATATACCCAAAATTCTGTGCAGGCTTCAAATTTTAAAACTATCTGTAGGTTTAGGCATTTCTTTACCTATAACAGCCAAATCACACTATCTACCTAGGTCCTTCCTAGTACCTTTTAAAATCCATCAGGACCAGAGGGTGCCTCCTGGTGTGGCTGCTCTGGAAAAGCCAGAAGAGAAGAAAGACACCAGCCTTAAAGTGAATACCTGCTGTAATCCATCCTGCTCTGAGTGCTGCTGCAGGCATGTGCAGCTACCCATCCTGCTCTGCACAGTGGAGAGCTGAGGTGCCTCTGGTGCAGACTTATCATTTGAAGTGGAATGCTGACAGGGAATTATTTATGGGAGGTTGTGCCTGAGGAATATGTGCATACAGTGCAGCACACTGAAGGACACATACCCCACAGTCAGAGTGCAGAATCATCCAGCAGGCTTCTTGCAAAGCTGGTTTTTTTTTTTTTGTCCTGGAAGAACAACAGCTTGAAAGATACTTGGCGGAAGCTTGAAAGCTCAGTTTGCCATCTGATCACTGGTGGAAGTGACAGTGGTGTCCAGGTGTTCCAGCTGGACCGTTTGTCTTGCTCTGTGCATTGCTACTTCCTTCCTGAGATAATAACGAAATCACATCGGCTTGCTGTGATGACCACTTGGAGGAATTTTAGTTCTCCTTCTCTTGTCACTCAGTTATTATTTTTTGCCTGGCCTGTCCCTGTGTATATACCCTGCAACATCCCTCCTCTGGTGCAAAATAAATGCAGGGGGGTGAGAGAAAGAGTCCAGTGCCTGGACCCCACTGCAGAAATATTACAATTCAAGACAGAGCAGAGATGGACAACACTGCTTGGTGTCTTCATTTCTTAAAAGAGACTGGCAGACAGGCTTGGAAAAGAAAAAAAAAACAAAAAAAAACAAAAAACCAAAAATCCCAAAACCTGGAGAAACTAAAACTACATTATCCAGTATTCCAGTGCTCTGCCTTTGGAAATCAGCACTCATGGCCATGCAGTACCAGTCCCAGTTCTGCAGGCAGCACCTGAGGACTCCAAGTCCAGCACATTCCTTGGTCAGGAGCACCCACACTTCCAGGAGGCTTTCCTACACCAGGCTGAAGCCCAGGGAAGCACTGGTCTAGCTGGTTGCCTAAAGTACCACAAGTGTGACAGCAGGTAGAGAGTGTTGGCCCTCACCTCTGTTTTTCCACAAAAAAACCAAGCACAAGGTATAAATCTCCTTGGGTTTGGACAGGGTGCAAGCTCCACGATAGGCTGGGCTTTTAGATCCCTTGCATACCATAACCTTTATTTAGCAAGTTGTCAGTCTGTGGATTGACTTGACTGAAATCCCCAAAATTTCTGTCTTGCTGAGAGGGACACCTTAAAAAAATGCTTGCTGGCACCTGGAGTTTTCTCAGAAGTTAATTCTTCGGGGCTTTTCCCCCTAAGTGAATGTTTTCTTCCTTCATCACTTCAGTTCTTTAACATTCTTCTAATTTTATCAGAGAAAAAGCTGGTGTTTTATCAGGGAAAAAGTTGGTGCTCTGCACAAAGCAGAGATATAAAACAAAACCAAAAAAAAAAAAAAAAAAAAAAAAAAAAAAAAAAAAAAAAAAAAAAAAAAAAAAAAAAAAAAAAAAGGAGAATAGCTCAATTTCAGATTATTTTAGTGAAATAAGTCAAAGTTGGTTTTCCCTCTATGTCTGAAAAAAAGGGTCCAAGTTCTTATTGGCATGGTGTTATTAATTAAGTCTCCAGGTTTTACTGAGTTTGCTGAAGCCTAAGGATGGAGTACCCACTGTTCTGAGCAATGCAGAAATGAGAACTAGGTGTGCTGCAACTCAAACTTCAGCTGCAGGGTTACTGTGTTGCAAAAGGGTTGTCCTTTGTCCCAGGCAATGAAATCCAGAACCAAATTCTTCTTCTCGGAACTTCTCCCTTTTTGAGTAACCCAGACCCAGTTTTAATATTGGCTGTGACATTACTGGGCTGAACTAAAACCTGGAGCTGAAACACTTCTGAACTCAGTGCAGATCTAGACCCAGATTTAGTGCTAGGGCGTGTCTGTGGCCCCCATCATCTGAATACACTGTAATTAATGATAGCTGGGACAGGGGGCTCCCCACTAGGACCTACAGCACTTTTTAAGAAGGGACATTCCTGTTCCTCCTATTCTGCAAATGAGGAAACTGAGGCATAAGATGACTTATTTCAAGCCACTTCAGTCTGTAGCACTCATTTTGGTAGGTCACACTCAGCCCACATAGGAGTCCTCTGCAGGCAACAAGGCTGTAGCTCTTTATTTGAGTTAATGCTGCAATGGCAACCTGATTTACAGACTCTTCTGTTGCTGGGGTCAAAAATTAAGTCACTTTTCAGCGTGGGGGCAGACCTGCCAACTGTAATTAAAAGCTTTCCTTTGAAATATGTGTCAGACTTTACACATGGTGAGAAGTGCTTCTCACAATATGAGCTTTCAGGCTGTTGCACTGAACAACATCCATGTGGCTAACCACTTCTCTGCTGGGTCCCAACAGCATCTGTTCCCTTGCCAACATTTTACTGGCATTCCATGGGAATCAGTGCAGCGTGTAGCTCTGCCAGGTAGAGCCAGAAGCAGTTAAGAGGTTAATAGACTCAATCCAACTTCAAACAACACACCAACCTCAGAGGTGAGCCCAACAGACGGCTGTCAGATGGGGAAAACAGATAGACTTTGTGATGATTTGACTAATTACAGGAGAGGTTGTCCTGTGCAGTGCTCTTCCCACCCTCTCTCCAAGACATCCTCACTGGCTGGAAGGGAGTCATTGATCACAGCTTGTGTGAGAGTCTTAAAACCCTTAATGCAGGGAAGCAGTCAAAGGTAACTACATCCCTAAGTCATCTAGGCCCTGTTGAAAACCCTTGCATCAGCTCCCCAGTCTGGAAAGATCTACCTTCAAAATTTCAGCTCCTGCTGGGAAAGTATAATACCATCCTGGCTGCCCCCCTTCAGCAGGTCTTCTCCTGCAGCGAACGCCTCGCCCACCGCTTTCCAGGTGGATTAAGCTGTGTGCAGAGTCTCACAGAAGGCTTTTTTGTGAGATTTCCAGAGCACCTCGTCTCCAGCCAATTCAGAAATACTGCTAGCACAGCCACCTTGTGGCATTGGAGTATCTGCACTTTCGGTCCCAGGAGACAACAGGAAGCGCAGAGTCAAGCCAGAATGTAAAATAAATACATAAAAGTTAAGCAAATATTTTTGAACCTCTCAAACAGGTTTGGGTTTTGTTTGATTCAAAGTAATAATAATACTTAGCACTTACAGTGTACTTTATAGCCTGAAAACACTGTGCAGACTTTAACTATTTAGGTTTTGGGCAATGATCTCGACCAGCTTGTTTGATCTGAATTAGCTCTCTCATGCCTGGAGAGTATATTTGAGAAGTCAGAAAAGAGAAGGAGGAATATCCTTTGTCTTTTGGGTTCTTCTTTCATTTTTTGCCACTGAGCCTATTTGTAGGAAATCATTCCACTTCTTTTTAACCTCATTTTGCCCAACAGACAACGTGTTTCCCACCCTCATTTGCAGAGGTGAGATTTCATTTCAATGTTGCATCTGAGGTCCTGACAGTTACTGCACAGATGCAGATGTTTCTCATTCCTCCTCACTTGCCTGGTGAAAATTAAAGCCTAAATTCTGAATGAAATATATACTGGCAGCTAAACAGTTCAAACCATCCACAGTTACCTATATTGTTCTAGTAGTAATCTCATCCACTGCCCGAGGCACAAGGGTTTTGAAAAGGTTACAGTAAAATATGTAAATAGATGAACCATATGCATGAAGAAAATTCTCTCGGGTCCCAGTGTATGTCTATTGTGGCTTGAGTTCTCCTTCCAAGTCTTGTTTTTCCAAGAGTCAGCTTTAAAGCTCACATAGCTACTGGACCAGTTTATGATCTAAAGACATATTTACAAGTTCAAACCACTTCAGGAGCTAATTATATTCTGGACACGCTACAATATTTGGATGCCAAAACGTCCATATTCTTTGAAATGAATGTTTAGTAGCTTTCTCAAGAAGACCTCATTTCACAAACTTCACTTACAACAAATGAACACATGTTCCTCTTTTTGTTTCCTCTTTTTTTGCTGAATTTGAGAAAAAAAAAAAAAAAAAAAAAAAAAAAAAAAAAAGAGTAATTATACCACAAGGAAGAGCACACCATTTTCTCATTAAAAAGTACATTTCAGCAGCTTTTCATCACACTGGCCCTGCTGCCCTCGTCTCCCCATGAAAGGAGCTGCTATGAAGGAATCAATCTTCTAACAGCTAGAGCAGCATGGAGAAGGAACACAAATGGTCATGGAAAAGCAAGTGTAGCCTTTCCTGAAGAATCTCATGGGTGCTAAAGGAGGCTCAGTTTAAAGGGTGCCACGGCCATTAACCAAGGCTTCTTTTTCCTCAGGCAGGTTGTTTATTCCCTCACCTTGACAAATCCTCATGGAGCCAGAAATGGAGCAGCTTGAGTGGAGGTGAGCAGTGCTGTGCTCCCTGGGTCTTCTCCTTGCCCCTTACGTCATCCAGGGCTAAGCCAGCCACTGCTTCCTGATTCCTGGTATTGTTCCAGCAATTGAGAAGCTGGGCAGAATGCAGATCTCCATGGATGTGGAGGTTTCTGGATTATTTGCTGGACATTCTCAGGCCATGGCAGAACCAGGCTAAAGTCATCAGATAAAGGAATTGAGGGCCAGAGGAAATTCCTCACTGACTCGAGCAGGCCCTTGGTGATGTTCAAAGTGTGAGTGTGGAAGACAGGACACTGGAAAGAGGCCATACAGCTGGTCATGCTCCCAGGACAGAAGGCTGAAAAGAAGCTCAGCCCTGGCATAGGAGAGTGTGTCATGTCTCTGCATGGTGCAATTCCAGCTGCAGGAGGCAGCTGGTGAAAAGGCAGGGAGCTGCTGGTGGGGGAAAGCTGGAGGCTGAGCTGCTTTGCATTCCCAGGACCTAGTGCAGTGAGCCTCAGTAAAGAGAGACTGGAAGCAGTGGGTGATATGCCACCCCCTTGTGCACATGTCAGACCCACATCTTAGTGCAACCTATTTACCATGTCTAGAATCAAGTTTTTCAAGTTTTCCTTCTCACAACTGATCATTTACCATTCCTATGATTTTTCTTGCTGCTTATTCTCCATAGACATTGCCACTGCTTTGATCTCTACATAAATACATGCAGCTCTCGAGCACACTGTTTACATAGATTAAAAGGTATCCTAAACCTTACATGTACACACTGATAACCCCAAATCTGATTTGTGATTGAGTACCTGAAAATGGCTTTTACTCTCTGGAATTTTAAGGTTTACAACAACAAGCCAGATGTCTTCGATGGCACGGGCTTTCCCCTTTGAAAATAGCAAACACCAGCTTCCACAGTAAGGTCGGATCTCCAGCAGCCATGCCTCTGAATACCAGAATGGCATCTGAGCCTGTGAATTTCACTGTGATCCACAGAGCCAGTTTTATCTTCTATGAGAAGGATCAGTTTATGCATCATCCTGACAGTGCAAGTATCTCGAGAGAGGGATGTTGTGATCCCTGAACCAGAGTAACCAGACCTTAAAACACAATGTGATATGGAGCGTGGAGTAACTTAAATGTTGTAAGCCACAGTTGAATTTGTACAATTTCTGTATATGTTCAAAACCTGATTAACTGTATTGCTCACAGTTCTTTTCAGTAAGGTGGCCTCAACTTTGCAAAAGGAAGGCATGAGAAATGTTAGTTCTAAATCAAGGTTATGAAACTAGAGAATTAACAAATTCCTTAAGGCCAGTAACTTTCACAGCTTCTTAAATTCTATGATTCATTGTACCTTCATAAATACCATCACTAATTCTCAGCACTTTAATTATAATTTAAAATTTGCATTCAGGGCAGTGTTCTTGCCAGTAGACCTACATACCAATATAGACTACACTAAAATAAGAGCACAGCTTGTGTGTCCACACCAACACCAATACCAAAACTATTCCAACTTATTAGACCAACTTATTAAAACCTCACAAACTTTCACAGATCCATTAACTACAAACTGCAGTTATTAGAGACTATTTTCTTGTCTACACCTACCATGTCTTCCCTGAATTAAGTCTTGCATATTTAGGCAGATGATTCATAAAGAAAAGCACTGTAAAGCCAAGTCAGAAAGGTTTTTCTGTAGTACTGTACTGGGATTTGGGCCTTTAGGGATCAACTACCTGGAAGTGCCCAAAGGAATTTTTGATGTGCAGGGCATGGAGACTTTTAGGTGAAGAGGGAACAGTTACCTGATTGATGAGGTTAATACGATATGACCACACCTGCACTCAACACTGCACTGCTTAGCTCAGCTCATCTAAAGACTCAGGTTGTTTTTGAAAAGCCACAAAAGCTGAAAAGAGGCTTCCTTCAACATACTTACTTCTGCAAGCCTCTAGACAGGTAAAGAAATCATGGCAGTGCAGGCACAGGAAAGATGTTATCTGCTACACAATTATTTTTAGGAATAAAATGCCACAAAGCACTGGTTTAAATGATCCAGAGTTCATGTATTGATGGAGTGTGGTGAGTAGAATGAGTTCACATGGAATTGCATAAAATCCTGAAGCAGACATACACTGAATGAAGACAGGCCATTTATGGCCAGAATCAGTACAAGAAATTACAATGCAGTAATTCCCAAATGCCTGGAAATTTACCTCACCAAGAAGAGATACTGTGATAACATTTAACAGATTATTTTTTTTCCACCTGGCCCTTGGCACTTTAGTCCTTTTCAAGTGTCTGACCACCTCCATGTGCTTCGGAAACCTCTCTGCCAATCCCAACAAGGCTTGAGAAGATCACAGGAGTTTTCACATTCTTGGCTGCCTCAACTTATTAAACAGTCTCCTTATAGGATGTTTTTATTTTTCAGCCTATACCCCAAAAATCTGATGTTCTTGGACAAGGAAATGTGATTGCGGGTGGGCTCAGGACTTTCTACCCTCTCTGCTTTCTTACCTGGTCTAAGGAAAGTTCTATAGACTAGAAAGAGGTTTCTCCCAAAATTCTCTGGGAGGTGATTTCACAGACCTAACTCACCTTGATTGGCACTTAACCATACATAAGGCCAGTCCCTCAGATGATAAAAAGGTTAGAGAGCCAGAAGTTTCTCCCTTCACGCTGTGTAGGACAACCCACATCACCAAGGGCTGCAAAAGCAAGATATCCATTTTACAGCTGTAATGTATACATCATCCACTAAGCTCTTCAAGTGAGACCTGTAGACCCTTAAAAGCACACTTTTTTAGTGAAAACACCTACATAGATCTAATGATGACTATGAAAAAAGGAATTCCCTCTGCCCCACAAAACTCACACTTTCCTCACTCCATCTTATTTTTAAGTGAATCCAAGACAAAAAGAGAGGCTTTGTAATGTGTTGGAGGTCAGAAAAGCCAGACACTTCCTCCTGGTAATGCCTTACCTGAGAAGATGTGTAGCCCTGCTGGTCTTGAATGCTGGTTTAGAAAGTCAGGGTTGGGTGCTTTTGCCCTGAACAATTCTTCTTGATTCCATAAAATTAACCTAAGGGGGAAAAGGCTCTTCCAGAACATGATTTAAATCTAAGACAGATTATGAAGTTGGCCAAATGAATCATGTCTTCATAGAGCCTATATCTCTCTAGGAAGAGATTAGACAGGCAGAGGAAACTGCTGTGTAGACACCTGCACTGGAGATATTAAGGCAATTGAATTTTACCAGAAGAGATTTTGCTAAAGATACCCAAGGCCTCTGCTTTAAAGCAATTATATTGCAAAGGTTCTGTACAAGAGACACCAAGCAGGTTCAGTGTAGGGTAATGAGATGAACAAGGGACAGGAGCATCTCTCTTATGAGGAAAGGCTGAGGGAGCAGGGCCTGTTCAGCCTCAAGAAAAGATGACTGAGAGGGAACCTCATCAATGTCTGTAAGTATCCAAGTGGGTGATGTCAATAATGGATCCAGGCCCTTGATGACAATGCCAAGCAAAAGGACAAGAGGAAATGGGCAGAAACTGATGCACAGGAAGTTCCAGTAACACGCCAAGCCTGAAGAACCTGTCATCTTAGGAGTCATAGAATTCTCTTTAGCAATAGCTGCTAATTGAGCTAGATTGGAGGAGTCTGGTGGGCCTTTACAGAAAACCTTCAAGGTTGGTGAACACCTCTGTGTGACTTGATCTTGTTTTGCCACTCACTGTTTGTCCACCAGACAGGAGAATTGCTATGGAGCAGGAGATCCTGATACTGCTGTGTACATCAGAGAGACAGGGCTGCCAATTCTTCTCACTCATCTATATCATTCCTATTTGATAGCAGTGGGATATATTCATTCAGAGAATGCCTGACTGTCAGCAAAAAGGACAACTCTTCCTTCCACCATTTGTCTTCCTGCAAACATGAAGGACCTGGTCTCTAACTCTTTCTGTCATGAAGAACTTGGCCCTTTAATGTGGGTCCAAAGTCACTGCAACAGAACATATGCTTCACAGATGGACCTAATTAAGACTATGTGGAAGAATTTGGGGGTGAATAAATAGAGAAAGAGAAAACTTGCTTAGTGGGAGGTCTATGGAAAGAGCTGCAAGAGAACTGGGAGACCACTAGAGTGACCACCTGACGACTCTCACTGAGAGCCACAGAGAGAGGAGGGCTTGTGGACTGAGTCCTTCGAGTTATGGAGTCAAGCTTGAGGGCCAAAGGACATGGGGAGCAACAGAAACAGAGCAAAAAATAAATCTCATGTTGTGTCTGGAGAACAGCAAATCTGAGACATGGCAACTGAGACATTCATGCAGGGAAGGACAAGAGAGCAGCTAAAGAGGCTGACCATGAGAGCAGATTATGAGGTATGAAAATTGCAGAAGAGCACAATATGTGCCATGCTACTTCTCTTTATTTTCTCAGAGACCGATGTCTTCATAAACAGTAATATTGTAAAATTCTCAAAGAACTTAGTAACCAGATTTTCCTCACCTGCTGTAAGAAGTTGCTTCATCTCTTTACCCAAATAGGGCACCTCACAAGCTCTCATTCCTTTGGTACACTTACACCTGGACCCACTTTTCAAGGAGTTGAGGTTCTGTAGTTTTGCAATCAATGAAAAGCACTGGCAAGCGTGAAGGAGAGTTAGGTTGACAATAAACAAAGCATCATTTGAAATTACCAATGTGAACATGAAGGACAGGAACAGCTGTCCATCATGGTTGTAAATTCTTCAGACCAATGATTGCTCGAGGCCATGGACAGAACCCCTGAAGGAATGAGACATATTAGGTTTTCTTGGAACTCCTGTCATGCCAACCCCATCGTCTCTCAAACGAGGGCAGAGGCTCAGCTCCTGCACACACATTTAGTTTGACTTACAGATCTTATTAAATCCAGTGGGAAAAGTGACATCATGGTTGTGAAACTAGGACTGGGTTTCATTGTAAAAACAGTTTTGCACATCAGGATTTTTATGTGGTCTTAGGAGATCTCAAGACTTGCATGTTAGTGGTGCAGTTTCATAGCCATTGTTATTTTTTTGGAAACGTTTTGTTTGGAGTCCTGTAACCTGACACAGCAAAATACATTGACTCCCTTAGGGACAATGACCAATTTATCTCCTTATATCCAGGCTGAATAAAGGGACAAAAACGGAAGTCCTCAGGTTGACCAAAGAGAAAGTGATGGGTGGTCTTATCTCATGCTTCAAAAGGTCACAGAAGAAGGAGCAACACTGTGGTGTTGACAACCTTGCAAGAGTGCACAAATAAATCTGAAGACTCTGCAAACGAAGTAGTTCTCCTTGGCTGAGGAATGAGTCTTCCAGAGGCTGTTCAGGCAGTTTAGTGGGTGTCTGAGCAGAAAGATGGAAGGTGGGCAGGGCTTTGAGCGCCTCTATCAGTCCAGGGGATCATTTCAGAGTAAAGTATTGAGAGAGGAGGTGCAAACACAGCTGTCACAAAAAACCCCACAGCATTTCGGGCAAAACAAACATTAAATTGGGTTCGAGGGAAAATGGGCAAATGTACCTAGTTTTTCCAAACAGGAGAAAGGTTTGATTCTAACTTTTTTATTAAGTGTTTTGCTTCCCATCAGATCATCCCATTTACCAAATACCTACAGGCATTTTGCAGGACAGCACTGCAGATTACACGGGTTTCTCTGTACAAAGTGTTTTAACACTGTGTCCTTCCCATTTCTCTCCCAGAGTTTTCCTCCCCAGTTCTGAGAGTTTTCCAGAGTCTGACTCCAGGCTCCAGACCCAAGGATGGGATTTTTTTACTCGGGGAAGACTCCCTTAAGCTGCAACCAGTCCAAGAATATGGCTATGGGACAGCAAAGCCCCAGAAGAAATATGAAGTTAATTTTTTAACTAAAATTATGATTTATGAAGAACAGCTGAACAGACTATGTGAGGTTTCATTAAAATAGATTTGAAGGCCACAATGATTTAGTAGAACTGTATATGCCTACTCATTTGTAAGACTTAAACATCGCATATGTATGTGTCAGGCTCCTTTCCCTACTGTCCCTGTGTTTAGGCTTCCCTCTGATAACCATCCACTTTCATCAATTCACATATACTAATGGAGGGGTTTGTTAAAATAACCCTGGAGAATTGAAGGATGGAGAAATTTAGTGAACATGTTAAGCAGGCCCAGAAAAGCTTGGGACCAGCAGGCTGAGATCAGGCCTCAGGGTTACCAAGTCTCAATTTCAGTGTCTCAGTGGCTCCCTTTCCTCCTCATTCCACTGCTGCTTTTCTTCAACCAGAGCCTCATCACACATTTCTGTGTTGTTGCCACAAGTGTCAGCTCAATTGCTCAAGTGTGAACAAGTGTCCAGGAGTGCCTCAGATGCACCACAGGATGGTGAGGAGCAGGCTGGGTCTTCCCTGGGCTATTGGGAAGCTCAGCAGTCAGCTCCAGGGTTGGCAGCCCTGGTATCAGGAGTGCTTTGATGTTTGCTTTCACTGCAGCATAGACAAAGAACCCAGCTGAACTCCTGGCACAGAAATGTATTGACATGCCGAGAAGAGCTGATGCTCTTCAGATAAAGAGGTGGAAACATGATCTTTAAAAATCATACAAGAATCAATGAGCCTCTTCAAGCACAGCTGTCAGGTTATGTTATCTAATCTACTGCCCTGCCATGGACAAGCTCAGCCAGGCAAACACATTCTCCCCAAAAGGCAGGTGAGCACGCTTGGACCTGGCCCCATTTCAGTAATTCCACATGGAGCCTTCCCTCCTATGCCGGGTCTGCCAGGAACAACTATTTAAACTTTTATTTATGTGTTCAGCCCCTAGCTCTGGCTAAACCTTCAGAAAGAGACTAACTTGGAATAATTTTCACAACTGTGAGGTTTTTATTTGGGCTGGTGTGCTGCATGTGAGGGGTTTAAGGATATTTTCTCAGTCTAAGACTCCCATTACCATGGTTGAAACAGTTAGTCAGTTTTGACATATTTTCTTTGGCTAAATATCTTTAAAATTGGTAAGAACCCTATCTTCAGTTTTGAAGGTCAGGGAAATGCAGGGTCAAATTATTAATGTATTTGACTACCTAAAGATATCAAGAGGGATTTTCAAGAACATTAGTAGGGTCAAACTGGACTATTAGAAATCAACTGTAACTTGAAGTTCCCAAATCTCTTTTAAAATCTGGCTTAAACTATGCTTGAGCATCCTCTTTGACACTTAAACATGTGGATGAGAAAGTAGCTGAATACTGTTTTCTTATATCCAACAAAAGGCACTAAAAACCAAATGGGTTTTCTACCATACAATTACAGAGAAAATTTCTCTGTAAGTTGCACTTGGCAGACTGGCTTCAGTGAGTGTAGTAATAAACATGTGGCTACTTTTGCTCTCCTCTTCATTCTCAAATGTAATTGCATGTTGTTTATAGTGTTTTGTAATGTAGAATCCCAACAGATAAGAGAAAGTCTGTCTGATTGTTTTTCTTGCTCTTAACAGATAAATTGTCTGCTTTGGTGGAACACTGGTGATGCTAAACATCCTCTTTTTTTAAAAAATCCATATAATACATAACACAAAATTATAAAATAATATTATATAACAGATAATATGTTTCTGATTGTTTTGAGATAACTGATGACTAATATCCCTTATTTATAATGATTTCACTTCTCTAGGGATGGCAACATGAAACAAGCAAGGTCCTTGTCTCAACAGAAAATAGGGTTCAACATTACATGGAAGTGATGTTTGCACCACCCCATGTAGTGGCCAACAAGGATTAGTAGAGCTTTAATGGCCCTTTCACTATGGATAAATTGTAGAATAGGATTAGAATCCATTTCTTCCTGGTTCACCATTAATGTGATTTAATCTGAAAGAGATAAAGCAAGACCTCTTCAGGGCATTGCTTCTGCTTTGTTAGTGTTAGAGTCAGCTCCATATGCCAAGTATTTCAAGTACAGGAGCATTTGAAAGTAGAGCTGGTCTCATGTCAAAAAAATATACCACCTTGAAAAGCTGTGCTTAAATACTAATCTCTTTGCCACTACACGCAGAGTTGAGCTAAACCCAAGACTTCATAGCTGTGTAGCTGTGGAAATCAATGTTGCTAATGAGTTCTACATTTAACCTGTAGGTAAAAAGTGGCTCAGCTCCTAAAGTCTAGAAAAAAGTCACAGTAAATCCCTGTGATTTGAAAATGTGATACATTCAGAGGCATACTTGCACACTGCAGAAATACTGCTTCACACATGGTAAAATTAAAGCTGGGGGAAGTCATATTGCTGAGGTGGGTTGCATATGTGTTTTTGCAAGTGTATTTATGTAGAGTTTTTAGATCCCAAAACTAGAGGCCTTGCTCAGGCAAAAATCCAACTGGCTGAACTGAAAATATTGCCTTATGCAGTCTGCAAAATTGGGCTGGGAGAGCATGTTTGTACGTTCTCTGAGCATGCTAAAGGTCAAGGAAAAGGTTGCCAAGACTTCTTAGTTGTGTCTCCCTCCCCAACACATAGCCAAGACACAGGTAAAATTCCCATGACTTTCAAAGAGGCTGCAGAATTTGGCCCATTGGCTATCAAAACAGCTCTGAAGAGTGGAGTGCAGCTAAATTATTCCAACACCAGACAAATGGATATGCCTAACCTAAGCCATAACATTTGAATTATTAATGTTCTCTAATAAAGGGGATAAAGTGTCTGTAGAACAGAGTGTAGAAGAGCTCTGTTAAAGATCATGCCTATTTTAATTTAGAAGTTCAGCTTGAGGAGAGACAATGCTGGCATTGTGTTACAGAGATTTAAAACAAGTCTGTCTTGAGGATTTTCCTCTGTCCTTATCTGTAATAATAGAATTTTTAAAAGAGTCAGAGCAAGAGCAGCAGCGCTGGAAAATATCTTTCTCAGAAACTATAGCAGACAGGTCACAACATTTTTAAACAATGATAGTAACATTTATTCTATCAAAGCCATTTTATGTTTTATTTGGAGCTCTGGCGCCTTTATTTTTTTAAGCTCTCATAACATGACACTAATTACAGACATCAAGATGCTCTATGGAAGATACCAGGCAAAATCCAGATGCTGCTTCTTTTCCTTTCTCTGCACTCCCACCCCAGCCCTTTTGTGTGCATTACATCATTGCATAGTTTATTTTAAAAGTGCCTCAAAAATGCAATGATAGTAATCGTAGACAGAAGGAAATTTATGGTGAGCACCTCTGGCCTGCAAATTCCTTTCCAAAGCACTCCTGCTGCTCATCACAAGACCTTCTTGCTAGCAGAGACTTGAAAATACAGGGGCTAAAAAATACAGTTTGGGTGATGTGTTAAAATTTTTTAGGCTAAAGTAATTTTCCTCTTAGGACTGCAAGTACATGCTTTCTCTTCCCTGTCTCTGGCACCAGATGGAAATGACTGGATCAGTCAGAGGAATGGGTAGAAGGGTTTGTGTTTTTTCCCCTGGGACACTGAACTGCTGCAGTGCACGGGGCCAGGTGGGAGCACTGCTTGGCTCTGGCACCCCAGGGAGCACCCAGAGTGTAGGTGTGCAGTGAAACTCCCTGAGAGAGATCCACATTCCAGGATTCCATCCAGCCTGCAGAAACACAGAGCAAGGTGCAGGCCACATCCCCTCTGTGCCAGAGCTGGCTGCAAGAACTCACTGCCGTGTCATGGGGAGCTGGTGATCTCCACAAAACACCCACAGGTAAAATAACCAAGCACCCTCAGACACCACTGGGAGCACTGAAACTGCAGTATCCCATGGCTTTTAGATACATTGATCAGCTGCCTGTAGCAGGTGGTACAATTACCGTGCAGATCTCCCAATTTTCCTGTTTCCCCTTGACTTGACCACATGAGCATCTGCAGGCTATGTGTGACATTTTGGCTGGGGCAGCATCATCCAGGAGAGCATGTGAGCCATGAGCTGACCCTCTGCATGCCCCCACTGCATCACAGGGGTTCCCCACAACTCACACCAGGTTCCCCTGGGCCTGGAACCACTGAAGTGTCCACCTTTGGTCAGGATAACATGGGCTCAGCAGTGCTGTGTGACGCCAGCCCTTGGAGCTTTGTGGTAACATGCACAGACCTGCCATGCTGCAAAGCTGAGGGACAGCCTCCTCCCTCACATTTTCCCACAGGCAGAGCTCACAGGATGAAATTTCAGCCCTGTTAAAAGTGTGATCAGGATTTCAGCCAAAATGTTGCAACAAACACGTTTGTCCTGCAGAATAAGCAAATAAAGTGGCAATACTACACCAGTGGAGAACAGGAAGCTTTTGATGACATTGGCTTCAATTTTTTAACCTATTAAGATTTCCATTACCCTCAGGCTCATTATTCAGCAAAAAGTAAACACCAATAAATCTGAAATAACAAATGAAACACATGCACTTAAGAAAAATAATAATCCTAGGAAATGTTCTTTCCTTTAGCACATTAGAAACAGTCAACGCAGCAATATCAGTGTGAGTATGAAGCTCCTAAACACATTCCATCTTCCAAAACAAGGGTCTCATGAGCCTGCAGAGATGAAGGACTTAGGTCTTGGGAGGATCTTACTGGATCTTGGATGCTGTTCCCTAGAACTGATCAAGGCCAGGTTGGATAGGGAGGTGACACTGGTCAAGTGGGAGGTGCCCCTGCCCATGGCAAGGGTTTGGAACTGGGTGGTCTTTAAGATCCCTTGCAACCCAAACAATTCAATGATTCTGTGATCCAAAGATCTCAGGGAGAAAGAAGGGAGGATCCGTGGTTGGAATTCTGTCATTGATATCCTTCATGTCCATGTCTGGGAAGTTCCTTTCCAGCAGTAACAGCAAGGACTAAAAGAAATGTGCTGATCTTCCTTCCCCAGTCCAGCACTGTCAGGAGTGGTGAGATCTGCACACACCTCCATGTCCCCACTGTCTTGTCAAGTGCTTACACTCTACTCCACGAGTATGAAAATCCTGTGTCTTTAAGTACTACAAAAGTGATTTTTCCAATAGAAGAAAGATTATCCTTTTTCCCACTGTCTGTTAAAATACCTTGTGGACCTCTGAGCAGATGCAAATTCTTCATTTTACATTAAGCTGTGGAAGGTTTATTCTACATTTCCATGAGTAGCCATTTTAACTTTTCCATTTTCCTTTTTTAAACAGGAAACCTCCCCACTGCTCCTCCACTTTTTCTAAGCTCTTTGTTTATATTCTACTTCCATTACCAGAATTATTCTTACATTTTTCCATGCCCTATTCTGAACAAACATTTACACTGACTCTGAATGACTTGTATTATATATAAAGGGAAACAACAAAGCAAGAGGGAACAAAAGTAACATCTCTGTGAGAGGGTGAAATGTGGCTGCTCCCTCCTTGCTGATAGCAGCCATGAAAGGAAACTGCTGGCATCCCTGGTCACAGGACCATGCCAAGAATTCAGAGATGCATCCAATTCAAAGCAGAGTCACATGAATCACAGTCATATGGACCATGGTTCACTAAGTAAATTATGTGTAAATTATGTCTTCCAAGTCTCCACATTCCCCAGAACATGTTATGACACATGGAAACAGCAGCAATGGACAGAAAGGAGGAGCTGAAGTTCTTCCCCCCCCTTGAAAGGAAGTCTTCCTTAGAAACCAACATCCTGCTGTACATTTACCAGGTAAGGTGTCCTAATGCACTAGCACAAGACAAGACAACAGCTCCCTTTCCCTTCTTCTGCTCATCTTTTGTGATTTCTTCTCTAAATATTTTACCATCATCTCATTAGTTGAGATATTATAATTTATAAAAAGAAGGGAAATTCCTACTTCTGTTCACATGTTCTTCGTCTTTTTCTAAAATCCAAATACTCAGTTTGCAAAGTCAGTACACATGTAGGGCCTTTTCCACAGATGGTCTCTAGAAACTTTATTACTATCCATGAGAAGCAAGAAAAGAATCTGCTTGGAGGTCCCAAGATGGATTTGCAGGCCTGGTGTTTGAAAAAAATGAAATGTTTTTACTTGAAATCTGAATATATTTGTTCTGTAAATCATTCCCTGAAAATAAACCCCCACTCTTTTTAGAGCTACTTTTTATTGTAAGCATTTTACAGCCTAATTTCCAGAGAGAAGATCTTTGAGTAAAAGACCATGTGCTAAAATTCCTTGACATAGTTTATGCTTTTATGTGTTATTTTCAGTTTTATCCCAAAACAATATTAAAATTGTGATGGTTATATATCTTATAGATCTGATTTTATTTGCATCTTCCATGCTTTTGTGTTTGTAAAATCTGTTTTACAAATGTCTAGATATTAATTCTACTGAAGTTGTTTTACAACACAGCCTTTTAACTGAACAAACAAAGTTAATCCCACCCACACATCCTAGTAAAGGAGCACAGTGTTTTTTTAAACTCTGGCTCAGCATCTCATCTCTTCTGTGGTGATGAAAATGAATATTGCATCTATGGTGAAGCATGTCAAGCTCTCTGTGGAATTTATTATGCTCTCTGCACCAAATGTTCTACCAGCAGGTCTGCCTCGTGCTATTCAGAACATGTATAATTAGAAAAGAATTTAGCCAACGCTGGAAAGAATGACTGTCCATAATTCATCAGATTAGGAAACTGAAAGGCCTGGAGCAGGAAAGAAATGGGTGCAATTTTCAGCTGGAGAGGAAAAACTCATTTTCTTTACTTTCTTACTGTGAATACCTAATTTATGTGAAGTTCATTATCTTCTTTTCGAATAGGCAACCACATTATTGATCCCAGCAGCCACAGGACAGTATCCATTTTCCCATGTGACCCAGAGCACAACCTTTGGATGGCTGGAGGGGCAGCTCTTGCTTAGGAACCCACTGTCCTGTCCTGGGCTGGCTGTGTTCCTGTTATAACTCCATGGAGAAAGCTCTGGCTTGTGTGGGTCTCCATGATCTCTTGGGACTGATGCAGATGTGCAGAGTTTTTGGTTTGTCCCCTTCAACAGTGCCCCATACTACTGACAACAGAGAGCTTCAGTGGTGGCCTATACACAATAACTTCAGGAATATTTCCCTTTCCCACATCCTTACATGAGGGCAGAGTCAATAGAGAAGCCTCTGCTGGAGCTGTGAGGGAGCCCATATTGTGTCTGGGTGTTGAACACCAGGGTCCTTCTTTTGAAACAATTAATTCTTGTCCTTGTTCATGATTTCAGGATTTTGGATTCCACTTGAGCCGTCTCACAATGTCTAATTTAGCTACTCCTCACATCTAACAGGCTTCTAACAATGAAGATCATATTTTTGCATTCTTCTTTTGTCCTCTTTATAATGTCTGTCCCAAATATTCCAAGCTCATAAAATTCCTTTCTCATTATCAGAACTGAAGCACTGATCTCTTCTTATGCTTAACCTTCCTGGATTATGATTTCTATCTGCAAAACCGAAGCCCATTCCTTTGGGAAGAGCTGGCTCTCCACAGACATAGCCTACAGACCAAACTCACTCTTCATTTTCAAATTGGAAACATCTGCATTAACATGGCTGACATGCAAGATAAGGCCTAGGGTTCATTTAAAAAAATATTTTGACGGTTTTCCCAAATAATCTTTTTTTTTCTTTTCTTGTAAGTAAAAGTTTTGGTTGCTGGTTTAGATGCTGGAAATTTCAAGGGAAGAAGGGGTTAGTTCCTCTGTATTTTAAGTTGACAGGGGCACTGAGATATCCTTTGTCACATTTGCTAAAATATTAATAATTACATTTTTGAGTGTAAGCATACTTCTGCCTATCTCACTAGGGCCAAATCCCTGTTTGCTTCATTTTTCTTAATATTTTTCCCATAAATAGCTTCACTGAAGGAAGTCCCCATCATACAAGTCTGTCTTCAAGGTTTCAAAGGCACAGGCTCCTTGTGGAGGGAAAGGATTTCTGTGGTAACATCACTTACAGAAACTGGTAAATACAGGACATGGGGCTCAGAATTTGTAGTTCATCGTGGTGAGTTCAGTCTCTAATATGTGACTAAGTGTCCCACTTCTTACATGACCCAGGAACAGATGCTTAGGGAAAGCACAAGGCTAGGGCACATATCAGAGGGTGATTCATCCCCATTACACTGGGCTGGTTTCCGAGAAGGAATAGTTTGGGATTTCCTGAGGTAGCGGTCACACATGGGCAATCACTTTGAAGAGTCACTGGTTGACCTATCCTTAATGAATTTGTCTCATCCCTTGCAGAACTCATTAGTACTTTTGGTCTCTGTGCGGGCCAGCAGACAGGAATCCCTCCATTGCCTTTGGAACTGCTGCCTCACGTTGTCACTGGGGCTTGTATGAGCACATTGCAGCTAATCATTCCTTCATGCTCTCTGCCAGCCTCAGCATTTCTCAGGGATCTGGCAGATTCCAGCCCTGCCATTTCTTTTCTGAGCTGAAAAGAGCAAGATGTTACAACCCCTCCCTGCAGAGAAGCCTCCAAATGTCTATATTGTTCTCTCTATATTTACTAAATTACCTGTAATCTTTTTAAGATGCAAAAAAAATTTAGGTCCTGGATAAGTACCATCATATCAATAAAAATAACATCATACTCCCAGCACACTCCCTTAGTGTACTCTCTAGGTCTTCCACTCCATCTTTCAGATGATCAATTTCTCTTGATGCTCTTTTAGCCTTTCTTTTTTTTTTCCTATTTTCATTTTCCATGAAGACACGTTTCCTGTATTTTTCTTTACAATGGTTGTATGATGGGAGTGGGGGAGATGAAAGACATTGTCTGTTTTCATGTTTGCAATTGAAACAATACCTTAGAATTTAAATAAAGGTACATAATCAAGGCATGTGATTAAAAGGTTTAACTAGCAGATGATCATTAAATATATCTACACCTTAACAATGGGTACTTATGATGTCCCCCTCATTCATTGCTCAGTGAATAGGATAATTTCTGTGTACTTAATCAGAACACATTTTAAATCACACTGTATAATATACTCTGTGGCAATGCATAATGGCCAAAATATATAAAATATGATGAAGCTAAGAAGTTGCAGCTGAACTAACAATATATTCTTCTGGAAGGAGACATTGAATAAATTGGGTTTTGATAGCAAATTAAAGATCTTCTAAGAGCTTTGCTTCATTCCTCTGCATTCTTCAGGCATGACCTTTCAAGTAACTATTTCTAATAGTAAATATTCCCCTAAATTTCCATGGTATTAAGAACATAATGTATATCTTAAAATGATCAGTTAACATGATAGATACAAACTTAAGAGAGCCTTTCTCATCAGGAAGTAATAACTTTATATAGTTTTTTTGGTGACAGTGACAATTTCTGTTTTGGGAGCAGTCACATACATATGTTCACATATATATCTTCAAAGATCAACCAAGTTGATTTAAAGTCAGACACAAATTTTTCCCAATAGAAAGGACACAGATTTCTGTAATGGGAAAGAAAGAAACCTTTCCCCCTCAACTTTGTCACAGGAAAAAATACAAGCCACAGACAAAACAGTTTCCAACTGCAATTATGTACCATGAGCACTAATGAATGAAGGTGGAAGACATGGTCTGGTGAACCATTCACAGAGAAGATAAGGCAGCAGTTTTGGCTTTTACTTTAGAGCCTGTCTTTGAGTCATTCAGAAATTGAGCTAACACTCTGGACTAGAAAGTACTGGACAATTTCTCTCATGCCTCATTTATCTTTCTATATGCACCCTCAAAAAAGATCGAGTTTTGACATTAATAAAAAGCAAATTCTGGAGAAAAAATTGAGGTGCCATTTGGGAGCTGGCCAAGGTTGCCTGCAATCTTTAATTAGCCACTTTCTTTAGAAAATCTTTCATTAGCTCTAGAATTTTTGTACTTCATTTCCCCTAGACAGGACTGTAAAACCGGCCAGCTTCACACCCTATGCAAACTTCATTTAGTGCCTGGACAGCTTTTTGTGGTCCAGAGATGAAAAATGCACAGCAATGCAAACGCTTATCAAATGGTTACAGCATTGGATTATAATTATTCAAGTTGAAATTCAGCTATAAAGAAGCATGTTGAGAGAGGAAGAATAAACACACGTGCATGAAATCTGAACCCATCCAACTTTTTCAGTTCAGATTATATTAACCGCTTCCCTTTCCTGAGTCATCATCATGCATCAACCTCAAGCCAGATTTGTTGTCCACTTGTGCCCATGCAAAGGGCTTCTCTAATGCTGCCTTGTTAAGACTGATCTCATTAATTTTCTTATTCTTTACTTGTTTATGAAAAATATGTCCCCCTTCCCTCTGGAGGCACCCAGGGAGATACCAGTTAAAACTTCTTGCATCAATCTCTCTCTCCTGTTTATCCAATCAAATCCCATCTCTCGTTGAAGAACCCTATTTGCAGTCTCTCATCACTGTGGAGATTAATTGCTGCAAGCATGACAGACTCATACAAAGTTTCAGCTGTATCCATAATTAATCCTGCTTTTCATCACCTCTGGCTTCACCTACTCTGCTGCAGTTTGATTCTCAGGCAATATTCTCTACAAGTAAGCAGTCATCTGCCTCCTACCACAGTAATTTCACCTCCTCAGTGTTTGAGGAGGCATTTCAGAGCTCCTTTTGCAATAAAAGCAGAAATATTGTACTTGAAGGCAAAGCACTCTTCCTAGCCAACCACAGTCCTGGAAGCCTCAAAACTGATGCCTGTTATCAGTGTTTCTTTCGTTATGCATACTTTAAAAAAAAAAAAAAACAAAAAACAAAAAACAAACAAACAAAAAGCAAACAAAACAACAACAACAAAAAGCAAACAAAGCAAAACAAAAAAAAACTGAAGAAGAGAAATATCTAATTACTGGGACTGTGATACAGATCAGAGTATAGGTGGTAATTATTTTCTATTTTATGTAAAGAACTAAATGGAAAGTGGCAACAGTTCTTTGATTTTTTTTTTTTTTTGGTATCTTTCCACTAATCCTGTGGCTGGCTACACTCTGTGTGTGTGCATACATATTTTCATATACATATATCTAAAATAATGGTTTTAAACAAAGTTATTGTCTTTCTTTTTGGTCTAGACCCATGGAGACTGGCTAAGCTGCTAATGGACAGCTCCTAACACAACTCCAGAAGAGGAGATTTCTGATGATGTCCCAGACAACTGAGAGACAACTGAAGTTAAAAAGGAAGGCTCCTTGCCTTGTGAATGGGCTCCAGAGACCAGGGGCTTATTTTGCTTTCCACATCCCAGGTTTCACAGGCTGAGTCCCTGGACCACCCTGTCCACCAAGCTCACTCCTGAGAGCAGCTGGTTTGTGGTCTCCCATGTCCACAGTGTCCCCTGAGGGTCTGGTCAGACCAGCAGTGACTTCCAGCAGGTATCTGAGGAGATCACAGCTATACTTGCCCATGGAGGCAGTAAAAACCAACAGCGCAAGGATCCAGATTTGTCTCCTTCCTGCCCTGCTTGCAGAGACATCTGGGGGATAATTTCACACCTGTACTTTTGTATTTTGGGCTGTGATGTATCTCCAGATGTGCTGACTGTATTAAACAAAGCCCTCTGTAGCCCTGTGAGATGCCTCTCTCCTCCCTCTTCTTGGCATCTGCAGCCATGCTGACATCCTTGAAATAACTTCCTGGCTTCCTGCGTTTGCTGTTCCCATCTCCTTCTCTCTGGGTAAGTGTGAAGATTCTCCAAAAGTGATTGTTGTGGAGCCATGCTCCTATCACAATCAGCTGGTGCCAATGCTACAGCCTCTGTGCAGTAGCCTGCACCTCCCTCAGCCACCCTCAGCCCCTCTGCACTGCAACCCAGGCTCCTTCCAGACACAGCAAAAGGAGGAGAAATGCTAATATGCCCTGTGTGGCACCTTCACACAAAGCTTCAGGGTCCTGGAGAACAGTTTGGGAGACTTGCCCTGGTCCAAGGCATGAAAGGATCCTCCTGCCTTGTCCACTGGCAGCTCCCAGATTCATCTCTTCTATGCCACATCTTCCCATGGTGGCCCTGGGGCTCTGCCTGCCTCCTTCATGGCCTGGCACCTCCACACAGCCCCCTGGTAGGTCAGGAAGCATGCTGGCTTCCCACAGGATCCATCACCCCCCTCAGATCGCCTTCTCCTGAGCCTCCATGCCCTCCAGACACTACTTACGACATGAACATTGCAAAGGCAAGAACCAGCTTTTTCCACACTATAACTAGAAAGTACATAATCTTGACTTAGAAATAGTGAGATTGTTATAAATGGAAATATATTAGAGGTATTTTCATTTTCTCTCTGAGTTTCCAGCATTCCTGGTTGTCTTTCCAAGCTTTCTGTTTCAAGAACAAGGATTAGAAACCATTTATATTCCTGGACAGCTGAGTTTGTCATATAAATGTGGTTCCAGAAACTGGAGCCTTGGGAAAAAAATGGCAAGCATCCCCAGGAAAATTATGAATGTCAGCAATACCCTTTGCATTTATAAAATCTTAGCAAGGCCCAGGAATTAATAAAGACCATAGATATATACAATAGGATTATAGAATTGTTGGGACTGTAAGGGACTTTAAAGATCATGTATATCCAAATCCCCAGCCCTGGGCAGGGACTTCTTCCCCTAGACCAGGCTGCTCAGGGTCCTATCCGTTGTTATCCATCGATATCCACATACAAGATGGAGATAAGACTACAATGAGACCTAAGAAGTCCAGATCTGACCCTTCCATTTGCCACAGGATTTCTGTATCCCTTCAAGTCAGTGTGTCCCACTTAGTTTCGCTGAAGACATTGAGTCCACTTAATTTGGGAAGGCCAGGGGGACAAGTGCTCAGCATCTTGCAGGACAGAATCCTCTACATTTTTGTGTCCCATATGTAAACCTTGGACAAAGCTACTCCTCTCCTGCTTTCCAATGAGCAGGGTATTCTCTGCATCAGGGATTTTCCCCACAAACTTGACACACGTTCAAAAAACAGTCAGTAACTATCAACCATAATTAACCCTCTGCTTTAATTTCTGCACTATCATTACTAAGAAGGGGTGAAGTTTTTGTATGTGGAAAAATCACACAATTAAAAAGCACCAAATATTGACATTGCTAGATAAGTCTGCCAATACATATTTCAGGCAACACATGGTGACCATGTACCTGCAGGATCCCACACACAGCAAAGCAGACAGTGATATGAAACTGAAAAAAAATAATTTGCTAATTTACAACTAATAATTAAAAGGGCCTGTCTAGGAGCCAAGCTTCCTCAGCATGTGTTTAACATTACTTCTGAGAAGGTCATTGCTGGCTTCTCCAGGAAGGGAGTTCCGGAGAGGGTACAGTAAGTGCACAGAGTTTAAATGAGCAGCCCCAGTGCAGACATTTCACAGTCTTCAGGGATGCACAAACAATTCTGCCTCAGCAGCACAGAAACAATGCCCTGTATTCACAAAGACTACAGGAACTTCAATATTGTGTGGAGGGGAGGTGGGGGTGAGGGAAGGCTTGAAATACGGATAAATTGGTATTCACCAAGTGCCATTCCTTAATTTACAACAGTCTTTAACTTTGGAGGCAATTGCCAAGGTGCTCATAAAAAGAGAAATGATGAATATTCAGGATGTCTTCTGAATCCATTAGGCAACTGAGGATGAGGTCTCCATATGTACAAGTTCAGCTGTTTTCACATGCTGGTAGAGAGTGCCAAGGTGGCGTCAGGAAGAAAAATGGCTCCTTAAGTCACCAATGGGGAGAGAGGAAAGGAGGGAAGAAAGTGTATATCAAGTGCATGGAAATGAAAATTTGTTTAAGTGTAGTAATTCAACCTAAATGTGCTCTGCATGGCAAGGTGTGAACCCAGCTGTTGGAGCTATCTGGCACAGCCAGCTCTGCGGACAGGTGTGTGTAGGATCAATGTCAAGTTAAAAACTGTCACTGAAAGGTTTTCATTTTCCACACCATCCCCTCAAGGGTCTCAGGGAGCCTGAGGACAAGGAAAGGCTCATGCTAGACCAGGAAGTGGAAAAACTTGACTTACAGAGGCTGAGAGAAGTTCTAAGTGTCTGGCCTGAGTGAGGAGCAAGTCAGTGATGGATCAGGTTTTCTCCTTGATCCTCTCCCCCATCTCCCCATTTCCCTCTTTGACAGCCAACATCCCAGATAAGGTAGATGAGGCACTTACAATCACAGTCGGTAACTGATGAGGAAAACATGCTGTCCAGCTCTTACATCCCAGAAAATAATGTCTTCTGGATGCCATGAATCATGGAGGATCGCAGGCCATTAATCACCAAAGGGTGGAAGGGACAAGTTTAAAGTCATGTGTACCAAACACAGCCATTTCTCTGGAGAATCTCAAACCTGGCATGATTCATTTTGCTTTCTCAGGGAGAAATCACAAGGGGTGGAAGAATAAATAATGCCTCAGCCTCCTGAGTTCATCTGGTAGTGGGGCCAACACTCCCACCGAGGAGTGGAGGCTTTTGTCATAGGAGGTGTGTGTTTCCACAGCAGGTATTGGGGTGCTCCAGAGTCAGTGTAAAGGGTTTTTTCAGTCTATCAGGTCTTCCCCAAAAGACTGTAGAGTCACTGGGATTTACAGGGAAAGCAGAGGGGTGACAGTCTTCATTGTCCATGTCTCTTGAGGTTGTCAGTGTCTGATTTGGTAATGACCCATGTTCACAGCCTGTCCCTGGAACCACTCCACATACTTGTGTGATGGGGTATCCCAAATGCAGATTTCTGGGAGGAAGAGGCTGTATGGCCTATGCACAAGGGGCAGAAGTTGGTTACCTGCCTTTCCAACCATGACTGTAAATTGGTGGACACAAAGTGGACACACATAGAGGTCCTACTAGAGGAGTACTTGGTAAATTTTAGTAGTCTTTGGTTTTGGTCTTTAAGCAATTTAAGAGCCAGCAGCTGATGACCAGACAGTGCCTGAGGCTATCACAGATCCCTACACAAAGGTGAGCAGCCTTCAAGTGCATGATTTACCCTTCCCTTGCTCCTAAGTATGCATGTGGGGAGGAGGATGTACTGTTGCACCTCACATTGAAATCAAGAATGATTAGATTATATTGATGGCTAGTTTAATTGCTTTGTGTTACTGCTGATCTTGTTTCTTGGGCTTTCCACACCACTTTCCTAACCATTTCAAATAAAAAATGCCAACCTATCTCCAGCAGAAAAAGCAGTTGACTTAGTGAAGACAAATGCAGTTCTTCAGACAAACAGGTTAGCTAGCCAAAGCATTGGAGTTCTGTTTATTTCAGAGTGGAGTTTTCCTCTTTGCAATTATTTATGGACCATTTTGTGTTCACATAGCTCAGCTTTCTAGTGTTCCTTTTATTTTTTAAAACAGTTTTTTTTCTGAGCAATCACTCGTTATTTTGCATACGAGACTGGTCACCACTTCTGGTCAGACTGTTCCAGATCTGTGAAGTGAGTACAGCAGGATAGATGAGAGAGGGTATTTCTGCTGCTAATCCCAGCATTTGCATTCACACAAGGATATCTTGCCCACATGCAAGCTTGGGCATTTGCAAGAAGAACACTCAGACCTTGACAACAGGCTGAGCAGCCCCCATCTGGGTGCTTTCAGGAAGCTGTCAAAAAGGAGGAAAAGGAGAAGCATGTTGAGACCAGAGTGCTTTGAAAATTGTCCCAAGGACATGTTCCACAATTGTCTGTCCACCCTCTGCTCTCAGCTGTAGCCACCAGGAGCACACAGGGCCATGGGCAATACAGGGGCATGCTTTTCCCACTGCTTCCAAGGTTAATATGGATAACACTCCACAGTCTGCTGTTGTGGAAATACCAGAGGCTCTCCTTCAAAAGCAAACCAAAGGGTTACACCTACACATTAATGAGAAGGGAGTAAACAAAACATCTCAAAGATGGCAGAATAACCCCACCAGAGTGACTAGCAGGAGGAAATATCTCCAGAAGAGTTTTCCCTGATCCGCTGTCAGCAATCATTCCTCATGCAGCACTCCAAGGATCTCAGCAGCCCGGTGCGTTCCAGGCTCGCAGGGCGTTCGGATCAGCCGGTGAGCTCCGGTCTGTCAGCAGTGTGATTAGCCATGGTCTGAGAAGGTGGCCAGCACTGTCTGCATTCCAGACCACAACTAAGAGGCTCTTTCACAGTTCACCGCATTGCAATGAAAATTAATTTTCCTTCATCGTTTTCTTCTTGTGAAATGAAAAAAAATACAAAAAAGGAGAAGTGGAGGGGAAAAAGAGACACTTAATAGGAGGGAAAACCCACAGGGCACTTAGCTGAAGGAGCTCTCTGAAAGAGGCTCTGAAGATGGAAGTGTTGTCTGTCATCTCAGCTGCTCAGTAATAGAAGTGGTGGGACTCCTGGAAAAATCAGGACAAATTGCACTGCAGACAGGACTGTGGCAAATATGTTTCTGTGTAGTTTTTTGGTTGTGGTGAAGACCAGTGGGTGTTAAACTTGTCTTCAGGGGTATAATTTGGGTAAATCTCCACTTTCAAGTCTTCAGACCCTGAACTGAAAAGGCAGATTCCCCACTAACTTCTGCCCTGCTTCCAGATCTTGCACTTACAACACTGTGGACAGGAAAACACTGTGGAAGCAGAAAATATGCATTATTTTCCTTTCCTAGGAATCCAAGGTTGATCAACTTTCCTACTTTTGAAGAAAAGTAACATTTCATATATTTTATGGCACATGTTAGACACAGGTAAAACCAGATTATTCTCTTATTCCCTTTTTATTCTTTTATTTCTTATCATAGTTCAGGACATTTTCAGCTCCATTCCTATGAAATAATTTTGCGTGGTTACCTACCAAAAAAAAAAAAAAAAAAGCCCAAATTATCAATGCTGGTGGTGATATCCATCATTTTCCTTTTTTCTATTATGGGAGATTCACCTGGATATTTGTAGGAAGGTGAGTGCTGGACTCCAAGAGGAGCAGGATGAGAGGACACCTCTGCATCTCTGCTCAACACCAAAGCAGCAGTGGAGACTTCCCACATTGTTGTGTCCAAGAGCTTCAGCACTGAGCACATCCCAGGAGGAGCCAGTGGTTTATGGCTCATGATCCTCCACATCCATTCTTGTTTCCATGCCGCAGTTGTTTTTACTCTTAAATAAAGAAACATTATGGAGTCAAATCCAGAGAAGCATTTGTTTGCAGGGATGAAGGGCTGACTGTGGAATTGCTGGTGTTTGAATTTCTGGATTTAGGGTGTCTTGTTTAGAACAAACCATGCTTATTAAAAGACAAAGCAATCTATTCAAATGCAACAAGCTTGAACTTTTTCTTTCTTCAAACAGCATAACTTCATTCACTTCAATGGAATAGAATTTGGTTTACACAGGTGTGAGAGGGAAGTCAAGAAGCATATAGAAATGTTTTCTTTTGAAATATTTCTGGAGAAGAGGGGCAAAAAAATCTGCTTTTAGACCAATGCAAACATTTGTATGGAAATTTTCTTTACGGTTAAAATTTTCTGAACAAAAAATGGAAATCACTTTTTTTTTCCCTCCCTGTAAAATAGTTTGATTTTCAATAATCCCACAAACATTTAAATGGAAATCTAAATATTTTCACAAAATCTTTAATTGTATTTTTAAAGCTTTTGGTTTCTTTTTTTTAATGAAAAACTGAAGTCTTCAGTCAAATATACTTAGAAAAAGTAACTTTTTTTTCGAAATTTCTCATAACAGGTTTTTTTAAGCAACTTTAAAAGAAATGTTTAAAGGACTGTAAATATGAAACCAATAAAAAACTGTCACAACTGAGCTTGACAAACTAACTGTGGAGGTTAACATGCATGAATGGGATGAACAAGAGTTGTTTAAACTATAGGTTTAAGAAGTTTCTGCTAACATATTTCATAGAGGGACAAGTGAAGGGCAAGGGGAAGGTTTTCCTTGAATTTAGGTTTTCTACAACTCATTTAAAACTAAGAAGGAAAATAAAGGAGAATGGAGGACGATGGAGTAAAAATTAAAGAGGATCACAAGCCATTGCCATTTTGAGCCTCCTCAAGACATTGATATCCCTGGTATGATGCACTCAAGAAACATGTCATCATTCATGGGTTCTATAGCTGGGAAACACACCCTGATGTGAATGAGACCATGGGAACTGAGCCACAGACAGACCATGTCCACACATGCAATTGTAAAATTCTATGTTCTGCAGATGAATAGCTCAATATTCGGATGTTTGGCTGTCCATAAGAGATTCCCAGGACTTCAGTGTTCACTTTCTCCAAAGCAGTTGGAAAACTTTGAACCATCTACTGAGTATGTTTAAGCACTGTAATAGAGATGCTCTGGAAGAGAGTAAACATAGCATTAATTAAGGCTAAGCCTCTTTCACATTTTTCACAGCAGCAAACAACCCAAAGAGATGCCTTCATTTAAACAGTGATTCAACACAGCAAAGTGCTGAAGTTTCATTCTCCTAACAGTAATGTCATTGCCTTAGAGAAGAATAAAGAGTGAAAACCAGAAGGAAAAAAAAAAAAAAGCCCTGAACAGAGGCCTTGAGATGCGGTTTTCAAAACCAACTCTTCCAAATATGAGAAGGAAGTTGCAACTCTTTTGTTCATGAATCATTTCTCTAGAAAGACCAAAAGAATTAATCATGATAAAACAAGAAATTAGAATTGCACAAGGACAACAAAAGGCCCTGTCTGAAGAGGGCTTTAAGAATACGGCTCATGAAAAAAAAAGGAAGAGGAAATCTGTGCAGTCTCAACCTAAGACTGAATGGCTCCATCATAACCTTACTTGCACTTGTCATTGCAAGCCAGCGTAGGCCAGGATAAGCCAGGTAGTGCTGGCTGACTGGGATGGGGGCAAAGATACCCCAAACTTCCTGGACATACCTGGCAGAAATGAGATGTGACTGAATTTGTAAGACAGCCTCCTCCCTGCTCATGGCACGCTGGGGGTAACTAAAACTTGAGTGATCTCACAATCTATGGGCTGAATGAGAGGAAGAAGAATGGGTAGAAATATTTGGACAAGAGTTAAAAATGGAACTGAGAGTGTGTATTTGTTGTGTTGTACAAACAACAAATAATTTTTAATAATAGAAGATTTATAACGTGCAGAAATATTCCTGAAAATTTTGTAACATCATCCCAAGAGGCAGAATGTGATATTTTTTGGTTGCATTAAATTGCACACAGCAAAAAGCACTGAAATCATAATTTGTCTCTAAAAAAAAAAAAAAAAAAAAAAAAAAAAAGGTTTGGGGAAGAAACTGAAAAGGGAAAAAAGGAAATGAGAGTCATCACGCCGTATCTGTCCCAGTAGAATGAAAATCCAGAAGCAGCTTTCTTTCAGGGAAAAGTACCAGGAAGGAAGTTTTCAGCAAAATAAGGAGAGCGTAAGGCAGGTCAGGCTTCCCCCTGAGCAAAGAAGGAGAATTTCTTTCATGGGTTTTCTGTCTGAGCCTGACAGGAAGAGACTTAAGAGGTTACATCTGCTAGGGTTCCCCAAGAGATCATTGAGAGTTGACTTGACTGCCCCTCAGCCATCTACACAAGGAGGCAGTTTTCCCTGCCAGACAGGGATATAGCAAGGTCTAGTGGCTACACGATGAAGCCAGCAGAATTTAGGCACACTGCATATAACAGGGATTGCTTTCAGCAATCCCAAGATGCGTGACAGATTCTCCCACGACGTGAGGCCTCTGAATCAAGGCAAGATGTTTTGAAAGGTCGGTTTTAGGTAAATCTAGGGGTACACACATTTTTATGCAGGGTTTATTAAATCAAAACTTTGTTTGACAGGAATTTAAATTAGATAACTGAAATATAACCTGTTTAAAATCATAATATTACATTATATTATAAGGAACAAAGCTTATGTTGCTGTCCATTTGCAAGTTTGTTGTAATAATCCTTCTTTCACAAGAAGGCTTTGAAGCACTTTATGAAACATTAACAATCCCAAATAAATATCTTTAAATCGGGCATTTGGGGAAAGTCCAAGTGTGCCAAAGCAAGGCTTTTCCTAGGAACTATTGATGCAATTGAGCAGCACTTAATCTGCAAGAGCACAAATACATTTTTTAACATATGAGGAGTAGCCACCAAAGTTTTCTGCTTTATTACAGCCTCCTGAAGTAAGTAGAAAAGAGGCAAAAACATTCAAAATCTGTAGCAGAAATAATCAGGAATAAGTGAAAAGAAATTTTAAAATTCAGCCTCTTGGTAGAAAGGATATGGCTAATAGCTGAGTTCTATTTTATAATCCAAGAATCCAAGGGCTTGCAGACAGCAAATTCAAAATTAATCAAGGAAAATGTTATTTCTCTGCAAAGTCCATTGCCAATCCATGGCTGGCAGGTTCTCAGGGTTCAGTGGGAGAATCAGTTAATATCTAATACTTCTCCAAGGCCTACATGTGTGAAGTCTCCACATGGTGCATACCCAACTGGGTCATACAAGTCTATAATCCTGTAGGTGTCAATTGAGGGAGGAACAGGGTGTGTACATTCCATGTGTGAAATCCTGGCAGCCCTGCTTGCCTTGGCCTCTCTTCTACAGGCCAAACCAGCTCCATGCCACAAAGATGTTTCACTGATCCACTCACAAAGATCTAAACTCAATAAAATATGTATTTTTTGTGCTTTAGGTCATAATCTGTGGAATACAGACTTCAGACTGATCACTGCCTCCATCATCTTACCCATGCCAAGGGCCAGCTGCAAAGGACTTTTCCTTCAAGGTCAAGTTCCATCAACTTCGAAGAGAAGAATTGTTGGTCTGAGTATTCCCAGAGGGCAGTGGGAACTATGAAAGAGACTTCAAACAGCAAAACAAAAGTCTGCAAGGTATAGCCAAAAATCCTTGAAGAGTAAGCAACATATGGCTGAGCCAGGATGCAAAGGCACTACCAGCAGCTTCCTGTGTTTCTGGGCATCAACTATCCACTGATTGAAGGGCATTGGGAACAGTACTCCTATGTAGCAGCATTTCCATTATTACTTAATACTAATTTCTTTTCACCTTTTTCCTAGACCTTCTGGCCTAGGCTGCAGCCACTACCATGGCACATACAAAGGAATGACCTGATTTTCCCATTCTTTGGCTCTTTAGCTTTAAGCCTGGGGAGGGACTGTGTCTGCCTGGGTTTTTGGACAGGGCCAGCTGGGTGCAGATGCTGCTTCAAGTGTCATTGTTGTTTTTT
>WEIU01002592.1:196567-224067 GCA_013389925.1 Aegithalos caudatus | reverse complement strand
AGACAGCATATCACTACAGGCACAGGTCCAAGTGAACCCCAGTTGGGAATGCAACACAAAGCAATTCTTCCCATCCATCCTCCAGGATGCAACAGTTTTTTCCATTTTTTCTGCTTTGGCTTGTTAAAAAATATATTATGTTGGCTAATAATTTTTTTTTCTAGTCTTCAGATTTCTCTCAGTTTTTGTTTCATGTTATTACCACACAGAAGAGTCTATACAGAGCACTACTATAATCACTGGTGATGTAGGCCTGTGGGTCTGGGGCAAAAGGAGAGGTAAAACAGGGATTGGAACACTTGAGTGACCCAAGTTTGTGCAGTGCTGCATGTCTGGACTTCTTTTGATCAAGTCAGAGCAAGCCAACTTTTTCCAAGCCTGAATTCCAGCTTAGTTCTTCATTGGGATGTTAGGTGGTGACCTTAGCTCTGTACAGCGCACTAGAACCTAATACAAAGTAAATATTTCATTTGGGAAGCCTTTGCAGCCCATCAGCTGCAGAAGTACCACAGGAGGCACCTCAGCTGCGGGGAACTGTGTGCTCTCCCATCACCAAAGTGCTTTCACCAGAGAGGGTCATGTTCTTTCCATTACAGGGGTGAGAGAAAGGCTCTGCCAGCCCAGCCTGCAGGTTCAGGAGGAGGTAACCTTGGGAAGGCAGATCAGCAGCTGAGAATCGTTTTGTTATGAGCAAGAGAAATGACAGGAATGATTTGCAGTGCACAAATAATACTGCTTTATTCCACTGATACTCTCGGTTTAAAGACATAAAAAAAAAAAAAAATCTGGGGATTCATTTTCACATGTGCTCAGACTGCCTCTCTAGCAACAAAAGGGAGCTGAAAACAAAAGTGAATTATTGTATATCCAGTTTGCCTGTCTTTGCCTGGAGTGATAGCGATTGATCTTAGCATAAATGAAAATCAGATAAAAGGAAGGGTTCTGTTTGATCATGGTGCCTTGATGCCTGAAACCAGGAGAATATGTATTTTTCAAAATTACCCTGTTTCAGATAACCATTGAGGTTATTAAAGTATTAACAGATGTATGTTTTTACTCCTTGCACACTCTGCAATAGCTTTGTTTTCCTTGTTTTCTTTTTGTCCCCTCTTCTCTCCTTTTCTCTCTTTTCCCTCCCCTTCCAGAGTTCTGACAGCATAAAGATTGAACCATAGGTAGCTACTTTCAGTTTGTTTTCCAGTTAATTTCTGCTGAATTTTACTTTCAGATTGTCATGCTCAACAGAATGCTAGAAAATCCGAGTTGAAAATATAGTAATAATGTTTGCTTGTTTGGTTTTGTTTTTAAATATTTCCCTGGGGATTTGTAACAAATGACAGAAATGTTTTCTACTGGTCTTAAATACTGTGAAATGTTATTTAACAATCAAAACTTAAATATTAAGCCAAACTTCGTTGCACAATGTGTTCCTTTAATGGAAAGAGCTAATGAAAAACACACTAGGCCAAATTCTCTCTATTTTCTTCACCACGGAGAAATCCTTCTTTATTGCTAAGGATCTTTGTTTGCTTCATTTTTCTGGGAAGAGTGTTCAAATTTGTATAATCAGACCATGTTATGCACATATTTTTCATGGCTATTCTGAAACAGTTCTGTCCTCATCTCTACCCCTGGAATGGTTGGGGTTTTTTTTTTGAAATGTGAATCTTGGCTGGATGACTCACTGGGACACTATCTTCATCTGTTTTACAGTAATTGGACTGGAGCAATTTTTGTGGCTGTATCTGAGGTTGTTTCCTGCTTTGAACTCAGCACTCACACAGTCGTGTTAATTTTAGTGATTACACAAACTAGACTCTGGCCAATAAAATTATTGTAGTCAAAACCATGGCTCTGATCCAAATAACTCTTACTCTATCTGCGGCAGAGCAACTGCTGCTTCACACTATGAATGGAATAAAATCAAATAAAAATGTTCACCAAAATAACTTGCCAGCAGCACTTCTTTTGCAATGTAGTTGGGAATCTTGTACAGGTCTGTTGCACTTGAAAGACTGCTGTCTCAGTTATAAAAGGACATTTATTCTCTAAGAAAGGAAGGGGGAAATGGTTCAATGTTTTAGATTTCATTCAGGTAAAATCCCAGTTCAGAAAGGGCATAAAAGCATGTGCTGGAAATGAAGTGTGTGCTCAAGTCCCATTGAAGCCAGGTAGATTGTAAGCATATGCTGAAATGCTTATTTAAATTGGGCCCTTAATTATTAAGTGCTATGAGATTGAATTACATTTCATATTATTTTCATACATCTATATTTATATATGTGTGGGTGGGTGGGTGTGCAAGGATATATGTAAGCTGTTCACTAAAGAACATTAAAAATTAAAAAAAGGATCCCCCACACCCTTCTCCCTTAAGTGTCAGATTATTTGATGGTTTTGACAAGTATTTTTTAAATGTTTGGCTGAAATGGCCATTTTGTCAATGAAAAGAAAAGAAAAGAAGAATCTGAAACTTGTTTTTATTGATCTTCCTGGTATTGCCCTTCAGGCATGCTGTGTGTGCAGATAGGGCTGCAGGGACCTCAGCCCATCCTTGCAGATCTTTGCAGAGTGGATCCCTACTTGCATCTGGGGTTTGTGTTTTAAATAATCAGCTATCATGTCAACTGTGCTCTAATTCCCTTGACTCTTTCTATCATTTATACATAACCAGAATAATGTTATGTATACCTGCTGTTAATCTAACAGTGCATTTCCTCTGTGATAGATCTCTGCCTTGTTGGTTTACTAAGGGAATAGCTTCACACAGCTTTATCTGGTATCACTGGCCTGTGTCCTACTGACACAAGCTGGTGTTCTTGATATTGTCCAAATGCAGGAAGCCAATAAAATGGTAAAATGGATGTGTGTGCATGTGTGTGTGTGTGTGTGTGTGTGTGTGTGTGTGTGTGTGAATAAAAGGTTCAAAACACAGGTTAAAAACCTACCCCCCCAATGTAAGCTGAGGAGAAAATGAAGAGTTTGAGGAAGGGCTTGGTTTAGAGACACAAGATGTTTGGCTTCAATCAGAGGAAAGAGCAGGCACAAGTGAAATAGCATGGACTGTCCCTAGAAGGGCAGAAAAAGATGGTCCAGGAGGAGAGTAGCTCACTGGTAGGAAATGAGGGGAGGTAAAGCACAGTCCTGGGGGGTTTTACAGGGCAAGAAAGTGGTTTGGAACTCAATTCAGGAATGGATAAGAAGGCAACAGGGGATGTGAGCAATATGATCCTATTTCTTAGCATGAAAAAAAATGCAGCCATGAAAGTCTGTATCCACTAAAGTTATGAGAGAAGGAATTTTTTTGATCCTTTTAAAGTAAAAAGAGGATTTATAATGGCTGAGGTGTAAAGCCAGGTCTATGTATGGAGAAATTGCTGTACTGCTGGTAAGAGTGACAGACCTGTGAGCAAGGAGATGCAGCCAGGCCAGGAAAGCTTGGACTCCTTAAGAACATATCTCCAGAGACCATCAAATTCAGCAGGACACCATGCAGCTCTCAGGGGATTCAGCCCACTGCCCCACACCCAGGGACAGAGCAGAGCAGGGAAAGAGAGGGGTAAGAGAGGCACAGAAGTGTAAGAAATGTTGCAAAATCATTTACCAGCAGAGCTCAGGCAATGTCCCCATCTCAGGTGGGCACACACCCCACCAGGGCAGGCAAGAAGGTGACTGAATCTTCCTGGTGCATTTTGGCTCTCATTTCCTTGCAGACTGAAACACAGTGCTGTCCTCCTCACTTCTGTTTGTACTTTGAAAGTCTGGCATATCCATCCTGTGGGCAGATGGAGACAACAGCAATGGCAGAAAATTTATATCCTGAAGCAGAAAGAAAGGACATAAATGCCCGAAGAAATACCGGTATGGAGGGATACACTCTGTGCCACACTAGCAGAAAAGAAGTTACTAACAAAGAACAAGGCAGAAAATAAACTTTTCCTGCTTGCCTATAAACAGACCTGGAGCAAAGGCTAGGATGCCTGGTGACTCTGGATTCTGCCACTACCCTCAGCAGATTTCTAGCTAACTTTGTCCCAGTTCAGCATTAGCAGCTGCTGCCAGCTCCCATGGATGTATCTCCCATATGAGGCAGCACTCAAAGCCCAGCCTCAGGCCTATTACCCAATAAGCAAAAAAATATGTGTTGTCACAGCTTGGTTTTATCACAGCCAGGCTTAACCAGGATGGTCAGCAAAACCCCCAAGCTGGTCAGTGCAACGTTGTCTCTCTTAGCATGCAGGAGGCAAACGGCTGCAGGAATGTTTTATGTTTCTGTTCCATCCCTGAAGTTTCCTGGTGTGTAGAAACCTCCTGGATACAAGGGAGATGAATTACTGATATGCCAGCCTTGGGAAGGAAAAACAAGGCAAGATTAGAAAAAGGGAAGGGACCTTTGTCTCAAGTAAATTGTATTTAAAAAAATCAGGACATTCAGTTCCCAAGGAGCTGCACAGAATGAAGAGGAATCAGGCTACTGTGGCCTGTGCAGGTTATAAAACATTAATCACAGGTGATTCAGGGCATACCTCTGGTTTCACTGCCTGGCAGGGGCATCCCTCACCCCCAAACACAGACCCACTGTAGTCAGGCTGATCCCCAGGACACGGGTGCAGGTAGATCACAAAGCTGTGGCTGTGGTCTGTGTGTCCACCCAGACTAAGGCACCACAGACACACTTGGAGGCAGTGTGGGGCAGGAAGGGGCTCAGACACACTGAATTTCTGTGCTGATCCCCGTGTTTTACCTGCAGAGATCTCCATAGGCTCACTGTGAGCTCCCCACAGTCTCCAAAGCACCTGCATCCATTAGTGGGGATAAGACCTCTCCAGTCATCTTCCAGCAGTGAGCCAAGCCTTTAGAAACTTTTCACCTCCCAGTCCCTTCAGAGAGGGTTGAGAAAAGCAGGTCCTTTATCTCAAGCTCATGAGGAAAACAGCTGTCCAACAATGCAAGGAATCCCCACGTCTGCTGCAGAGCTGGTCTGGAAATGGAAAACGTTCCATTGAAGTACCCTCCAACAGGTTCATTCCTCAAAACAATACCATTGTGCCCTCACCAGGAGCTCTGGGGTTAGAACAGTGGAGTGCAGGGATTAAGCTGCTTTACTAACATCTTGTTCTTGTCCTGCAAGGATTCTCATTTATGTCTTGATTAGCCCCATTAACTAGGCGAGAGCACTTCTGCGTGATTAACACGTGTAGGATTTACACCTCTGGTATCTCCCTGCTTCTCTAAAGATCCCACATACAGCTGACCACTGGCCACTTCCCCTCAGCTGTGCACGCTGAATGCAGGCAGGGAAGTTGCAAAAGCTCTTGCTCACTCTTCCGTGTAATCATGTGCACACTGTTCTTAGAAAGTAGAGAATTGTGTGTTCTAAAACTCTGCAGCACGCAAGGAGGGACCTCACGTCCCCCACCACGCCATCCAGGGCAGTCAGGACACTGCACAGGAAAAACTGGGAGCAGAACAAGGATCCAATGCAAGTGCCAAGCTGCAGAGGGGTCACACTCCCCCGGCCTTAGTCCCAGAAATACGAAACAAACATTAGCCGGGATGAGATATTTGTGGCTGACGGGGATAGCTGGAAAATAGCTGAAAGGCCAGTTTGCCCAGAGAGAGAAGCAAAACCTGATCTTTCAGCTTGCTGGCAAATTCAAAAAACAAGAGAGGAGCACAAGGGGGTGCTTGAAGTGAACCTGAAATAGCTATTGGTTTGGGGTTAGGCTTTTTTTTTCACCAAACTGAAAGTTTGGAGGAAAAATACTTGAGTTGAAGGATGTCTTTTAGTTTCTTCATGAGCTTTTAATGTCATTCCCAAGCAGTTTCAATAAAACTGAAGTCAATCTGAAACAAACATTGGCTCTGAATAATACTATTGAAGGCCTGTCTTTAAAATGTCAGCATTAAATGCTAAAATGTTTTCAGATTTGTTTTAACTACAACAATTCATTTCCCTTTACAGCAATTTTGTAAAGGGATCCTAAATACATATTCACCAGTGGGGAAAAAAAAAAAAGTGTCTGGAAATTGTTAAGCCTGCATTATAGTACAGATTTTCACATAAAAAAAAATCTTACCAAAAATAAATGTCATCCAGAAAATAATTGATGTGATTGGATATTACTTATAAGGATGGACAGGAGACTGAAAGTACTACGGCATCCCTAATTTCAACAGTTGGCAAGAGTGAATGGAAATCTCCTCCTAAATTAGGAGAAAATATATTTTTGATTTGTTTTGGCCTGCAACTCTATGAGTAAGATAAGGAGCCCCCCTGACAACACAAAACCAGGACAGTCAGCAGAGCCAGTTAAAAAACAGCAATTGTTGGTCAAGAGGTTTCGACATTTTTGTCTGAATTTTCCAGTAACCATTTATTCCCCTTCTCAACAGCAAATAAGGAGGAGCAAGAGAGATTATGAATTTTGCCTTTTTCTGAGTGTTTTGAATGTTTGACTTTGTGACTCTAAGAACTGAATCTGAGTTACATTATGTGAAACAAGTACCTCCATGCACGGTGAAAGAGTCTTTAATAAAATAGTTTGTTTCCAATTTGGTGTTTTTTTTGCTGTAGTGCTGAGATGCTCCTTGTCACTCAGGCTCAGGGCACCACCTTTGTCCCCAGTGAGAGGGTACCTCCTCTGGGCTGGAGGAAGCAGGCAGCAGGCAGCAGCCAGCCCAAGCACCAAACCACCCTCCAGATCCTTCATCTGCCAGTCTTCAAGGAGCTTTGGCCACAGGGATGAACATCCCTGGTGAACCCAGCACCAAGGCACAGGGACAGAGCAGGATGGAGCAGTACTGCCTCTCTGCTGTTCAGTCTGAGGTCTGGCACACTCATCCCCCTCCCCAGCCCTGTGCTGATCCTCTGTGTCCCCTCACCAGCCCTGGCTGCTCCCAGGCTCCCAAGAGGCCTCCCACCGTGCTGGGAGTGCGCCCAAGCCCAGGGAAGGACGGGCTGGGACCAGGGCCTTGTCCTGATGAAGATGAATGGAGCTGTGCAGAACAGCAGCATGTCCATCATGTACCACTGGACAAGCTGTGATGAGCTCTGGAGGAATTGTGCTGCTTAATTTGTTGGGCTGGTCGGGCTTGGAGGCCACAGAGGAGGCAGCAGGAGCACGGCAGAGCATACCGAGCAAATCTGTGGAGATAGCGGCTGCTAATTAACCCTGAGTGTTTATTTGGAAGGAGGGCCAGGCAGGGAAAGGGGTTTAGCCCCTGTGATCTTGCACATTCAGTGCACAGATCCCGCCTCATCCCAGAAAAGCAACTTTTCAGACATATTTCTACAACAGCTATCACCTTTCCTGCATTTCCATTTAAATCCTGCTCCTCGCCCTTTTGGCAAGCAGTTGATCTCTGACTGGTTTTCCCTCTCAGAGGTTGCCATACACTCAGTGGAGATTTACAGCCTGACCCTGCAGCACAGCAGCCTGGGCAGCACAGCAGTCCTGAGACACTTTCTGAAGCAGCTCTTGGTAGCAGCAGTAAACCACAAACTATCTCAAACATCCCCAGACCAGAGCAGCACACTGTGGGGATACGCTGAGAATTAGACCCAAGAGGAATTCCAGTGCACAGATACACAGGACAGAGCGAATGTATCTCACCACATCTGGCATGTGGACAGCACAGGCAAGCTTATCTCTTGCATTTTATAATGAGAAAGTGGTTGGCCAGATCTCCAAAGGCATTTAGGTGCTTCGACATTTAACCTCCCACAGGGAAATTAAGTGTGTAATTATGCTTGGAGGTCTGGCCCTAGAGCTCTGCTGTCCCTCACTGTTTATTTCTGCATCATTTATTGCTGCCCATGGAGGCAGCACATATCATCCCCTCTGTGTTTGGCCATCCAGGTAGCATGAGTTAATGCTGTGAGATTCAGACCCTCGTGTCTCTACCCACCTTTATCTCAAACCTGTCTGCATGGTCTTGTTCACTTCTTGTTCATCAAACCCCTTGGCACTGCTTTATTGTATTTTGGGTGTGCATGAGAGGGAAGGACAGGGGCCACAGGACTAGAAATGGCAGCTCAGCAAAAGACTGGATGTCCCTACATAGAAAGTGTTGGGCTTCAGCATGAGCCACACCCATGAACAGAAGATGCCATAGGAGAAGTTTGAGAGACTTCATGTTCACATTCCTCCTTTGCAAGGCATCTCCAGAAATGCTGATGGCAAAAGGTGAACAGCAATGGCTGTGCACAGCTGGGACAGTCACCCCAGAGCCCACAGGCTCAGGAAAGAGGCAGGAAACAGAAGATCTTCTGAAGCAGCTGGGAAAAGCATGCGGACATGAGGAGATGCCAGAAGGCATTTCCTACCCCTGGTTGATTGAAGAAACACGTATGGACTCTACCCAAAGTACCTCCAGAACCCCAGAATCATCTGCCCAGGGAAGTACAAGCATTGCCTCTGTGCCTTTAGCAGCCCTCCTCCATTTTTTAACCATCACTGGCACACCTGTCAAGTGCTGACTTGCACAATCCATCTGCCACCACTCTGTATGGCTGCTGTGCAACACCACTGTGCTGCCTGGCATGGCCTTGGTGGGTGGTGAATCTCCCAAACTGGACCATGGCTGTCACAGGAGAGGGGTTGTCCTCCCAAGGCTTGATGATCCCTACTCTAGTCTCTTAGTTTCAGAGCCCCAGACAGGCAAAAAAGACTGCTCTCTTTCCAGGGTGTAGATAAGTCCCCCAGCACCACACAGGAATTGGCCTCAAATTGTTGCCAAATTCTTCACAACTACTTAGAAATGAACAAAGTCTGGCAGCAAACTTTGACTGACACTGCCCTGTGTGTTGTGGGGGCATTGGTGGTTTCAGAGAGAGGAGGACTAAGGACAGGCTTTGCTGTGAAGAGGTTTAAGTATTTCCTACAGCAGAGCTTGTAGCTGAGGCCTGTTTTTGATCCCATCATTGGTCCATACCGTTGGATGCTTTCCTGCATCCAGCAGTGTCCAAGAAGTGTTCATGTCCACAAAAAAAAAAAAAAAAAAAAAAAAAAAAAAAATTAGAGAATAAATTTACTCTTTGTGAAATAGAGTTCAGTAGAGTTACACCAGGGAGGAATTTGGACCGAGATACCTGACTTTGATACAACCTTTTAAATAGTAAAAATATTTTCAGTGGACAGGGAACTGTAAGAGGTTTATAAATGCAAAGGAGAAGAAAAAAAAAATGGTGCTGCTCCCCCGCAGTCTCCTAAAAATAGCAAATTACACACCTAATAAATGTATCAGCAGCCCATGAAATTGACAGCCTGAAATTGAAGAACAGACCTGTTTTGTTTGGAGAAATAGTCTTTAAGAGTGTGGAGGTGAATTAGAAAAATAGCAACTGACATTAAGGGTGCAAGATTAATTCGCCGGAGCTTTAATTGAGACAGCCTGAATGAGCCAGAAAAAGAGAAAAAAGGGAGAGGATCCCAGCTCTGTCTGGCTCCATAGAAACTCCACCTACCATTTCTTTTCAGCTGGAGCTCAAGTTACAGCATTACATCACCCCAAAAACGTCGCTTTGGCTGATAATTCCCTGGGAGCTGGGCATGGATGCTGGGCTCAGGGTTACAGATTCAGCCACTGGGTGCAAATTCACCCATTTGGATTCATCAGTGTGGGGACAGACCAAGGGCCACCCTTGGACAGCCTTCCAAATCCCCTCCCTCTTTGAAGGAAGAGGAACATTGAGGCCACCACCTCTTGAGGCAATATCCCCACCATCCCATTCCTGGCTGCAACTTTTCCTTGTGGCCGGAGGAGATGGATCCGGCTGGTGCTGGCAGGGCAGAGGAGAAGATGTTATTTATATTTCAGAACAGAACTGTGTGTTCAACAAACCCTGAAATCCTCAAGCCTGTAAAAGCATTAAGCAGGCCATCCTGACCGTGAGCTCGCTCAGGTTTCCTGGCTTAAACAAGCAAGTCCTTCTCCTAAGCAAGGAATAAGCTCTTGCACAGACAATATTTCAAAAGCCTTGCTGCTACTGAGTAAATAAATGTGCGTAGCAGATACAATAAACATTTTCTTCTGTTCTGAAATCAGATCTGCAGATCCCAAATCCCCCTGTGCTGTGCAGACTGTAATTACAGGATATGTTAAATTTTCTTTATAGCCGGTCCTGATGGTTGTTAAGTGACCGCACCGCCCAGTACAGCACCCCTCTCTGGTCTGCTACTATTCATAATGAAAACCAGATGTTTGTTTAAAGTTAATAATCAATACAGCACTCATCCTGAGTCAAGTAGGGCTAAACATTTGCTTAGAGAAGCCATGTCAGAGCCGTGATAAGCAGGGGCTCGGAGCAGCACGCTGCTTCGGACCCTGCTGGGGCGTGAGATAAACCATTCAAATTCCAGAGAGTGAGCGCTGGGGCCGAGGCGCTGAGCTGAGCTCCACGAGCAACCAAAGCAACTTAAAATAAATGCAGGCCCAGCTTCATCCAGAGCAGCCCAGATCCCTGACAGGCGCTGCAGCCCTGCTCCCAGCCCACTCCTGGCCAGGCCAGAGTCTTGCTTTGCACGGGCTTCTCTGCTGTATCTGAGCTGAATGAGAACATGTGCAAGGGGAAGAGCAGGATGCAGGCAAAAGCCACAGCACTGAGAGGTGGTAAGTGCTTCCAAATCTCTGCAAGGGCAGCGGGAGCTGGCAGAGGAGAGGCTACCCAGCATCTCACCACAGCCCACTGAGATCAAGGCCCGAGTGTGCTGATCTTTTAAAATCCCAGGTTAGACAGTAAATCATGTAATTGACTGCCAGGTTGGGCACTGAGATGGAGGAACTGTCAGGGCAAATTTTCATGTGGCCCTCAGACCTTCTCACAGATGGCAATATTCAAACCTTCATCTCAGTAAATAGATGATGGTGAGGAGCATTAGGAATGATGGTGGGAACTCCAGTTGGAAGGAACGCCAGCTGATTTGCCTTGCCTAGATCTTTTCTAACTTGGTATGGGCTGTTTCCTTGTCAAATGAGCTCTACATCCAGCCCAAGAGCTGTGACAATACATCCAGCTGCCTGCCTGTGCCCTTCCCTTTCCTACCTCACCTCCCAGCCTGAGAACAGAGAGGCGAGAGGCCACCTTGTAAGCTTACCTGGAATACCCACCACACCTTACTTTGAATGTCTCTACCATGGTGAATATCAAGTGAAATATAGAGAATTCTGACACTAGTGTTTTGCCTAATAGTGGAAAAATAAAATTCTCTTGATTGAGCCTGTTCCTTTCTGACACTACTTAGCAGCAGAAACTGAACGCTTGCCTGCAGCCTAAGCCAATGATGGAAGACACTGTTCAAATATTCTGGTGTAAAAGAGACTGAAGTTTGAATTTCTAGGCCTTCCCTAGGAAAACTAGCAAATCAAATGACAAGAAGAAATGATGAGGAAATGTGTATGACTCACAGAATCATAGAAATTTTGGTTAGAAGGGACCTCTAGAGGTCATCTAGTCCGACTTCCCACTTGAAGCAGGACTATCACCAGCAGTGCTTTACTGGGGCTCTATTTGAGAGTATATGATCTGAGTGTTTTATTTTCTCTCTCCTTTTTTTCCTCTCCAATTTTTGGATGGAACATTCTTTTCAAAACCTTTAGTTGCATGTAATATCCTTCTCTTTACTCAAGTCACATGATTAGGCCAAACATTTTCCATTTTGTTTGCATAAAGTGGCCAATCCCTAAACTCTTTAAAGTTTTTCTGCCCTACATAAAAGGCTTTTTCTGCCTTAAGCGGGGCATCTACTGAAGTGAGGTGCCATCCCTGCTGACTCTGGTAACACAGTCATGAAGCTTTGGAGCTGAAACTGGAGGAAGGACAAGAGGATCACAATTCATAAAGTGCAGGGCAACCTACTCCAGCTTCACTTTTCGTTGTGTTTTTAGGACAAGGGACATCAGAAACACTCACATGCCAGTTCTTCTTCTGTGCTGGGCTGTGTTGTTAACTTCCCTGCTTCCTCAGCACAGAAATCCCCATGTTAAAGTACTCATTTAGAGCTACCCAGAAAAGCTGAAGATAGATTTGGACCCTGTTGAAAGCTGCTGTTTTGTAACAAGCCAGAACCAACCCTTTTGGCTTCAAAAAAAACCACCCTCCATTCCACTTAAAACAGGTTCAGTAAATGATCTGTGACCAAAAACAAAACCAAGCACTAAAAGCTGGATAAAACTGCCTACCTCACCTCCAAATTAAATGAATCTGACCTGCACACCATGCACAACAAAGCATTCCTAGAGCTCCACGGCTCATGAACGTATCAAAAAAAAAAAAAGGCATTTGTTAAAAAACAGCCCATTTGAAATCACTCTAATGGTGAGTTTTTCCTGAAGAGGATTTCTCTTTGTTCCCAGGTCATGCCATGCCTGTGGAACTACAGCATCCTCCTCATACACAGTGCTGTCTCTCCCCAGGGCAGCCAGACTCCAGCATGAAAAACGCCTCACCCCATAGCTCTGGGGAGTGCTAAAAGGAAGGCAACTGCCCCAGAAGCAATGGCCGTGGGTCTGTCTCCTCAGGACTGGTTTGTGTGGCAGAAACCCCCACAGAAAGCTCCTGGAGTTGACTCAGGGCTCTCTCCTTGGGGTGGCGTTGGTCCAGAGAGCTCAGAGCTGTCCCTGGGCTGCCCTTCCCCATCAGCCGAGTTAGGTGGCCCAGCTGCTGCGCGGCCCCCGCTCCCAACACATGTTGTCTACAGATGCCTAAAAGAAAGCTGGGCTTTGCTATGCCTAATTCCCAGGCCTTGTCTCGAACAGCCAAGGCAGCCACACCATAACACTTTCAAAATAGCAGTCCGGTGTCAGCCTTTGTGCTGAAAAAACACCTTTGCCTGGGACAAAAAGCCTCCAGTTTGGGTGTTCCTGGAACCTGGTTGGGCATGGTGCTCCCATCGTTCTCAGGAAAAGGCACAGGATTTGGCTGGCCACTGGTGCAATTGGATCCAGCAGTGTCTTCTCATCTAAAATCTTCTTTTCCTGGAAGAGATACTGCCTTTCTTTAATTTTTTTTTCTTTCCCCCAGCTTTGAAAGTAATCCTGTTCTTCAATCTCCGCTGTCTTGGCACCTTCCAACCAAAATCTGACACTGAGGAACAGATCTCTTTTTTTCGAATAACAAATGGAAATACTTTTTTGCTGCAGCCTTCCAATCCGCACAGGCGACATTGTCAAAATGCTCTGAACTTTTTTTGGAAGCAGCAGATGATTACAGCTGGTTAGCACAATTATAGCTGTTGTGTAATGCTTGGATCCTCTGTCGTTTCATTCATTCTATTCATCAAACTCTGTGCTAGGCTGTGGGGGAAGATCTCCCTGATGGTAAATTTACATTTTTTCCGACGTTGCTGTTATTTCTCATAGTTAAAGGGACACTGGCAAGTGACACATCACTTTTTAAATGTCATTTCAGAACTTGTTTACCCTGTAATCTACAGTATCCTCTTAGAAGCCAGAAGAACAGAGAGCTTAAGCAATTCAGCATTTCCTCACACTTGTGTATTGATTTTTTTTTTTTTTTTTTTTACTGTGGGCTGGAGGAAGCTCAGACACTTTCTACTTACAGTGGTTCACAGTGGACTTAAGGACAGAGGCCACCAATTTTCACAGCACTCCCAGAGGTAGGTAAGTATTGTCTGAAAACTATCCCAGTTTCACAGGCAGGAGGAAAGCAGTCCTGGCAGAGATGGGTTGAGAGCTGTGCCAAGTTTTGTATAGAAGCACCTCTGTCCCAACCAGAGAGCTTGGAGAGGAAAGAAGAACCTTCCCTAAAAAAAGACATCTTCCAAAATGACTGTCCACCCTGGAGAATGAACAAGCCCTCCTTGTCCTGCCATCACAGTCACCATGGTCCTGCAGGGGAACAACCAGGATGGCCCCTGTCCCTGCAGGGTGTCTGAGTCCCACCAATAATGAGAAAAAGGAGTACATAGCTGACCTCTCTCCCTCATTTTGTCCATGATTATAGCAGGCCAAGGTGCTGAATTTTAATACTTGCATACATAATTTTTAATAGTTTGCAATATTATCCATGTCATAACAACATGGGAACAAAATAATAAAATGGTTACCAATGTTAATATCAATTTTTTATTCCATAAAACCTCCATTGTGTTTGACTTTCTTGATTATTCCTCAACATGGAAAACCAAACTCTGTTGAAAACATTTTGTCATTCTCAAGATGGAGGGTTTGGAGAAATTGTGCAGACTTTTTTGTCTCTCAAGGCTTTCATAGGAAAAGTGGAGAACTATATGAAAAAAAAGTGTATTTCTAAAAGGATTTTGATAGTGTTACAAGAAATGAAGTAAAAAAATATAATGGGAAGGCAGTGAAGGAAGGAAAAGGGAAGGAACATAGTTTACAGATGCTGTTCCCTACTTTTCTTCCTCTTTTTGGTCTTCCTATGTTAAAAATAAGCAAGCAACCAAAAATAAAATAGAAATGTTTGAGCTTTTGTAGCTCCCCTCTGCATGATTTTCATTTATTGTTCCTTTTCTTCCCCTCCATTGTTCAATCCGTAGGACTGTATAATTAAAATTCATTTGGGCAGTTATTTAGTGAGAACAGCAGAGTTTCATTAGGCTGGATCAGAAAATAAGTGTCAGGGTTTTCACACCTCCCAGGAAGGGGTAGAAGGACAGTGTCACCCAGCACCAGCCCCTGGAGGGACCCAGGAGCCCGAGGTGCCCCTGCAGACCCAAAATTCACCTTGTGCCACGTGAACCAGCATCCCAGGCAGTGACAAGTTGTGACCAGCAGCGTCCCTAGGTTCCACTGCAATAAAGATTATTTATGCACCATGGCTGCTAAGTGCTACTAAACACAAAAACAAATGACACTATAGTCTCAGACCACTAAATTTGTCTCTCTGCTGTACATATCCTTTGCTTTCCCTTTGGCTGCCTTCTTGCTAGCTGTAAATTGCATAATTCATTCTCTCAGTTGTTTTATAGTTTTGTGGTGAAATTCAGATTTATCATCATTAAATATTGTTATCACTGTTTACACAATGACGCAAACTGTCTGAAATGTGTCTCAGACTCAACGCTGACATCTAACCTCAAGAGAAGATGGGACTCTCCAGACCAACGCAGACCCAGCCTACAAGCCAAGTAATTGGGATGAAATTGGAGAAAGCTATTGTAATCCAGGACACTGGGAGTGAGGGTCATTACATGTTTAATTCTGCTTCTCAAAAGTGCAATGCACAGCTTGTCAAGAAACAAGCCACTTAGGGCTTTTAATATTAGTTAGCAAGGATTATTTTTTTTCCCTTGAAACACATATAAACCAAAAATATTGTAGAAGATGTAAAAGATGTCCCCCTGTGTCCAACAGGGGGACAAAAGACTCATTTCTCCTCTGCTTTCTATTTTCTTCTCAGACTCTAACAGGGTTGCAAACTAGAAACCTTTCCATTTTGCATGGTTATTTCATGGCCTTGGTGCTGAGGACCTACTCTCTGTGCTCCAAGACCTGCAGTCCCCTGGATTCAAAACCCAAGAAAAACACTGGTGTGGGGCCATGTGCTGGTAGCCCCCAGAACAAAGACCACGATAGGCTGGGGTGATGGGACTCTGGTTTCTAGGGTGAGAGGAACACTCTGCTTCCTCTGACATTTACTCCATGCCTTGCTGGGCTGTGGTGACCTGCAGGACATTGCATTTAGCCCCACTTAAGTCACACCACAGATTAGCAGGTCTCCAGGAAAGCTGTGAAGTGCTGGGCTGTCAATCTCTCAGGGCTGGCCCTGCCTTGGCTGGTTCATAATAATGTCATCATGGAAGATTAAGATGTTGCAGCTCAGCAAAAGGCAGCGATAGTGCAATAAATCCCTCCACTGGGGCATTTCCTCTGGCTGGTTGTCTGTGCAGCCATTTCGGGCTGCTCTGAAATTAATTTCAACATTCTTGTAGGCACTTATCTCACCAAAGTGAGATTTTCTGGGAATCATCAGGGAAGGAATGAAGACAGAAGAAATACGGCTAAACCCCAGCACTTAAGACCTGAGCCCTCTCTCGTTAATGCTCTTCGTGTAAATCAGGAGGAATTCCGCTTTCATCAAGGGAATTATGCCAGTGATATACTGTTAGTGAGAAGAGACTCAGGTGTGACTCCTTTTAGTTGGGCTTCCTTAATTCATTTTTACAAAAGGAGCCCCTGATCCTGTAGATGGCTGTGCTCAGCTTTTGGGTCTCAGAGTTCTCTGGGTAGAGACATGGGACAAGAAGATGCATCCTTATCCTTTATCCTGTATGCAAAAGTTTCAGAATCAAACCTTAGTCAATTCAGAGGGAAGTTACAGTCAGAGTCATAGGCAAGTACTAGCTCATATATGATTAAAGAACATGTTATTTGATGCAATTAACTGTAGACGGGATCTCCTTTCTCTTGAGGGAAGTTATTTGATCCTCACTTTCCAACAAGTAAAGTTGAAGCCTGAAGTGTAATGCAGCTAAAAAATATATGATGATTTGCTGTATCTAGCAANAAAAAGAAAACAAAAAAAAAAAGCTGGGGTCTGAATTTGGGAAGGGAATAGTGTAGGGCAACATGGTGGAGACAGCCATCCCACAGGGCAACAAATAGGGAACAAAATGCCATGGCAGAAAAAGCCATCCCGCAGTGAATACAACCAGCTGGGTGTCTGGATGCTTTGTAAAATTTTATTGTGAAATGCACAGATGATGAGCACAGCTGCAAAACATCAGGAGTGTTTATCATGATCTCCCAGAGTGTTCTGGGTGTGTTCCCCTTTGACACTATTTATGTAGGCTTAACCTAAGCTGATTTCAATGGAGACATCAAAATTGTTTCAAGGTGCATCCTATTATACACAGGATAAGCTTGTGGCTTAAGGTTTCTCTCCCCTGTCTTATGTGGTGTTTATCAGCATGCAAAGGAAAACTGAATGAAGAAGTAGCTGATAGCATCTGACTAACTGGCTGCTGTTGCTGAAGCAAATAAAAGATGTTTCTGGCACTCTCGCAAGTATTAAAAAGGGGATTAAGCAGATTTTTGGGATGGAATTCAGGCTGAAAAAATGAATCTGTAATCCATCCTTCTAAGCCTAAACATTACAACAATCCTAAAGCAAGGGGCCTGACTCTTCCCAGCATTCTCTGTTTTACCTGAATTTGGGTCCTTCCCAGTGATATGCTGGTGTGCTGTGAGAATATCACAGCCAAGAATCAGATTCCCTCCTGTGATATGCTTCACCTGCTTGTCTTCCCAAAGGTTTATCAGGATCACCTGCATCCCTTAACATACAATAATACTCTAATTTGTTCACACAGCTCACAGGCACAAATGTTGTCACAAATGTGTGGCACAAACTTGTTATTCTGTAGAGGGGGAGATAATGTAGGAGCCCGTTCCAAATTTCCTCAGATATCNAAAAAAAAAAAAAATCTGTGTGGTTTATACTTCCTGATTTTGACAAGCAGTGAAAGCATCAAAACACTCCTAAGGAATCTGATTTTGTAAGATCCAGCTCATGACAGGAGGAGAAAGGGAGAAAGAATATTGGGTGAGGATAGGTAAGGACAGCTACCTGCCCAAAGAGAGGTTTTAAAACACTTCATAGAGTAAATTAGGAAATGTTAGAAAATGAAATTACATAATTATTAACTTTGTTTTACTTCAGTAAAGTCTCTGGAAGGAAAATAAAAGTAATTAAACCACAGTATTAATCTAATCAGCAATCCCTCCTCTCCCACACTAAGACCTCGTGACAGCTTTACTTAGTCTTCATTAAGCATTTTCAAACAGTTTGTTGCTAACAGTGTCTGCTAGAACTGTGAAATCCCTGTAGCACTCTCACAGCAGCAGTGCCAGATTTTAAAAGTGAGGGAGTACTGGGACAGACACTGTTTGTAATCTCTAACCCAGGTCTCAAAGCTCTTCAGACTGAGCTGTTTACATTGTACTTAGGCAGATTTTTATTTTCCCCTCTGAGATTCACAAATTGCTTAACACAAGTCACAACACCTATTATTTTTTTGTTTGTTTTTGCAACTGAAGTACAGAGTACAAAAAAGACTTACAAAAAACACCTTGTTAGAAAGCTGACAAAGGTTAGAAGTCAAAACTTTTAATTGCAGTCTCCTACCTAATCAGCAAACAGCTTCCTGGACCTGAAAAATGAAGCTTCTATCTCATTCTTCAGGGTTGCCCAGAGAAGAAATTTCAATTCTTCTGGTCCTGATAAAGGTCTGTGCTGCAGGAAAAAGCCATATTCCCTTCAAACCATCTCAGCCCAGGTGGCTGCCATAGGTATGACAGAATTGCTACAGGCCAGCCCTGTGCAAGGCAGGTGCTGGGCTTTGTGCAAATTCCATTGATGACAATGGACTTCTAGTGAGAGAGATTTTTGTCTCTCCTTGCTGTCAGCTTGCAATAGTACTTCTGATCACAGACCAGCGAAGAGCTAAAGGCAGACCCTGGGTTTGTCTCAAAACCTCTTACAAACCAGTTGTAAAAGTTGCAGTGGAGGAGGCATATTTCTGTAGCCTTGCTACTAATATTTTATCTTTCTGTCTTCGCAGAGTTGTTTTTACAAAGCCAGGTATTGGCTGGTCCCCAGCAGCTCTTATCACAAATCAAATTTTGCATTTATTTGCACTTTTTTTTTTTCATTGGAAAGGAGGAGGTTTTATTAATAGCAGTGCTAATGTCCATATCTGGAATTCACTTCTGGATGGAGAAACTCCTGTGCCAGCGTTCAGCCAGGAGTGAATTTTATGGTCGTGTTATCAACCCTGAAAACAGGAGATTAAGCAACAGCCGCTGAAGTGGTAACAGATTTTTAACTCTATCAGAATCAGCTGCCCACCCCTCTGTATTGTTTCCCTGTAGTATCAATCTCTCATACTTGAAGGTTTCCCCAACGAAAGAGAACCACCACGTAGCATTATTTGTAAAACAGCTCTGTCCTGAAACCTGATAGTGCATGAACCCAACCTGATAATTTATGAACTCACAGCTAAGCAAGAAACAGTTCCCCTGCAGCCCAGAGAAAATATACTATAACATGCTAAATCTCTTTTTTAAATGTAAAATCATATTGCCATTCAGGTTTGTGGCTTTTTTAAATGTGGTTGTGCTCAGAAAAGTGACTGTAAAAACGGCACACTTTTAATCAATGGATCTGCTGTCTTCTGCAGGAAATTTGAGTCAGATATGTTTCATTTACTGACAAAAAATAATACCTTGTTTTTGTATTTTCTACTCTGCTGGCAGCATAGAAATTATACATCCCTGGGAAAAATAGCCAGCTCTCCTCTGGTTCACGCATCATCAACAGCACAGGTAATTAATTTTAACCACTGGGTTTTGATTGCCTGTGCAAAGTGATTAGGTTGATTTTCATATCTGGGGCTGGATATACTGAGCTACTGGCTAGAAATACTGGGCCACTCTTTCCAGTGGTACTCAGGTCCCTCAACTGCAGCTGGACGTCTGACCCTTCATTTTCTCGATGCTTGCCCACTTCTAGCAGGGATGTCTGCTCTGTGGTGACCACACCACACAACACAGATTTGGAACTGGCACGTGTCCCTGCAGAGGAGGAGGAATACCTCCCCTGGACCAGCAGTGTGCCCATCCTGGCCTCACTGCCCACTAGCTGTGTGAGAAAATGCAATGCTTGGGATCTCAGGTACCCAACAGGGTATGTACCCCTGGATCACCTCAGCTGCAAAATAAAATATGTGCTCGTATACCACCGAGACACCTGGCTGCTAGATGATCTAGGTGGCAGATACTGGAGTAAAATGAGCCTCCAGCCACCAGCAACCACACAAAATGACCACTAGTCTAATCCATTCTGTGTGGACATGCAATCCAGCTCTCAGCAGGGCTGGGTAACCCTCTCAACCCATGCCAGTCCTCCTGCTGACACAGCCTTGCCATCATGCCCCGGCTGTGAGCGCTCGCCCACATCTGTCACATCAGGCTATTTTCAGAAGGAATTAGCCAACAGGTGGACTGAACTGCCAGTACACTTCTTCTGGCCCTGACTCTTTTTGTTTACAGTGCCAAAGAAACTCAAAATGAAATTACCCTTTCAAAACAGTTTCCAGATCAAACGATCTTCTAGCTGCAAATGAAAGCCATGCTGTCACCCAACAAGCCAGCTGTTTGTTTGCAACCCTGGAAATAAGCGTGCTGGAAGCAGACAAGAAAGCTTTCAAGTCAGTCCCTTGTTGACTGCAAGAGATAATGAGGCTGCAATTGCCTCACATTTTCCAGCTAAACCAAAGCAGGAAGCTCCCATCGTGATGGCCTGAGTTACAGGAAGGGCAGCTCTGCATGAAAAATTCGCATTTGCCACGAGCAAATACACCCTACACATTGCATTTTGCATGGAGAACATGGTGAGCTGGCTCTGCCAAGCTGAACATCAGCTTTCACCCATTCAATGAGGCTGAGAAATGGTATCAGTGCTTGCCAAACAACTTTGCCAGCTAGAAGAGCTTCTGCAATTTCTATGTAAGGTAGATGCCTGTGTGGATTCACTCTCTTGGACTGTGAATTAATTAATTAATTAATTAATTAAGATACTCCACAAAACATTAAACCTGTAACTGAAATTTCCCTTTCTGATTTCATGTAGAGTTTGACATTAAACACAACTGTCTTAGGTAGCTAACTCCACTTGTCCCTGATATTTCATTATGACAAATAGGATGTATTTCCATCACTTATCATAAGATCAACACTGCAGCCAAGCAAGTGTTAGCTTATTTATTGTCAGCCAGGGAATGGATGGTCTTAAGTGCCTCCTTAATCAAAGGGATGATTCCTTAACAAAGTCTCTTTTCACAGATGATGTGTCCATCTTCAGTCTTTGTCCATCACTCTATCAAATTTTGTCAGTCACACTGATTGTGGTCATGTGCAAAATGAGTTCATTCTGGCTGATCCAAACACAGCAGTAAAACAATACCAATTTTCAGTTTTTTCTCTCGAGAGCACTGTTGGTGTCATTTTCCTCCCTTGATCTGACAGGCCCAGAAGTGACCAGGTGGTCCTTCCTCCCTCTCACTGCATGGCCCTTCCTCATGGATCTCCCGTGCTTGCGGGGAGAAGATGGGCTCGGTGAGGGAACCACACATGGAAATCCTGCTTGGCCCTAATCCCCAGGACCAGACTAGACTGGCAGAGCTGGCTCTGTGTGCTGGGTCCTCCCCTACCTCTCCTCCCCTTACACCCTGCTACCCCAGAACTGGCTTTGAAACAGCCATGGAATTACATCTTCACACTGCAGTATTTTGGCCAGACTCAAGGGATATTCATCTCTGTTAAATGGCTTTCCCAATATTTCCTGCAATGGCCAGGGGAGCTGCAGGAGCAGTGCTGCCACCAGCGCCTGATAAGGCCTGACCTGGTGGTGTTTGTACTTCTTAGTCACCTTTATTTGTTTAAGAGGCCAGACAAGGCAAACATTTGTGATGCCTTGTTTATTCTGTGGCTTTCACTGGAGCATATTAAACTCATCATTACTTTATATAAGCCCGAGATAGGCATTTTTTTGCTGGCAAGTGTTGACAGTCAGTAACAGACACTCTGCCACAAGGTAACATGTTTATATACTGGTGCGAATGCCTGGTGGATTTTATTCCTGTAAAACTATCACAGATAAAGAAGCTACTATCAGATAAGTGACTATAATAAATGGCCACAATTAGTGCTCTGCTGATGAGACTACTCGGTGGTCTCTCTGCTCTGTTTTAGACAAACCCCAGGCCCAGCTTCTTAGTATAAATGGAGACAAGGACCATGTAAAATAACATCAGCCTCTCTCGATTCCTGGTGTTTTACCAAAATACCACTGCTAATTGAATTGAAATCTCCTTGTATTTATCTTTAGAGGACATAAAAATGGGAAAATCAAGACAGAAATAAAATAAATATGTTCATTTATGTACACACACACACACACACACAGGCTCCTTGCAGGTTTCCCTCTCTTTTAGGACTTTTGGTTACACTGTGGAATTTGATCCAGCTGGAATTGGTGTTCACCAGCCTTTCTGTTTGATGCCACTAGAATTAACTTTAAGAGTCAGGGGGGCTGGAGAGGCACCAGCCTGAAGCTGCCTGCATCCCACCAGAGGGGTGTGCACCCTGCTGCTGACACCCCAAGTGTGGAGTGAGAGATGTCCAGGACACTTCCATTCCCCAGAAGCATGTCCTCCCAGGACATGGGAGTGAACAGTTCTCCCTGTTCTCCCCAAGCTCCTGGGAGCCTGCTGCACCAGCACAGGCACTGCAGGGGAGGCAGTGCTGCCACAGTGCAAACTTGGGTGCAGATACCTCCACTCCATCAGCCCTGGAGACAGATGCTGTCTGTTCTCAGCCTCGTGTCAAACCTTGGCAGCAACCCAGAGGCTGATACACCTTAAGAGGTCTGCTTGTGTTCTGTACATATTTGCATTCATGCAGCACTTAGTGCCTCTCTAAGTCAGTGCATCAAGTCCCACCATGAGACATTTGTCCAGACAAAATACTTTCCATGGAACAGCCAAAGTCCTCCACAAAACACCCACTATCGCATTCAAGATACCAATCCTCACCTTTGCCAACAAGAGAATGCAAGAATTACAATAAAAGATGCAGTGCCACCCTGGAGCTGTACAGAGCCAAGCCACAGCCAGAACCAAGCTCCACATCCTCCCTGTGCCTCACTGGTAAAAACACTCACCCCTGTGCCATTCTCAAGGACTGTAGTAGTGATAAGGAGCTGTTGTATCAGCTCCAGTCCAACCTCATTTCTCTTCCCTTGCCTGTAGATCAAGCTCATGCTGCTCCATGAAGTCTTCTTACAGTCACTGCTGTAAAGGCATCTCTGTGGATGTCTCATTGCAGCCAGTTCTCAAACATGGGAGCCTATAATTTAGGTACTTTGGGTCTTTAAAATGTGTTTATACTCTTACACAGTCCTGTCATTTATAGAATGACTTGTATGGACTGCTCCTGCATATAGACAGATATGCATGTATGTGTACATGTCCACACTCCAACACACATGGGAATCTGTATGAATGTACTGAAAGAGATTTCCAACGTACTTTCACTGTAATTAATATTGATAATAGAAAAGCCCAAAGGAATTGCTTGTGAAACATGGGCTGTAATCCTCTGCAGTTAATTTTCATCTCTAATTACACATTTTGTTCACATAGTGAACAAATTTGTTCACCATCCAGCACAGTCTCCTGAAGATGCCTCTGGATCTATCTTCATCCCCCTCCTGAAATGTGACAAATTCCTCAGAACCAACTAGTGGGAAATGCTCTTCCATAAAATCATGCTCCTACTGGGTTTTATACTTCTACTGGATTTAATATTTCCTAATAAGAGAACTTGCATTGCAGGGTAGAGGAACCCATACACACTGCATCCCAGGAATTAAGTGCTTGTGCACAGTAGGATTTATTGCGGTTCTTTGTATTCCTGTTGCCAGAATTTCTCATAAACTCACAAAAGTTATGCAGGCAACAGTGTGTTTACCTCTTCATGAGCTTAAAGCTGCTTAAAGCTGATTTATTTGACCTCTGAGAAATAGGATAGTAGTCCTTATTGAAAACTCCATGGAATCCAGATTGAAGGAAGGCTGTAGAGTACTTGAAGCCCCAAATTTGAACTGCCTTTGACTATTATAACTTGACTACAGTGTTCACTTAATTCTCTTGAAACCAGTATATGGTTTGTGTCCACCTATCCAATTTATATATGTTTATTTCTGTAGATTTTTGCATGCATAAAGCCCTGAGACTTCCCAGTGAAGTGACTCAGGTGAGACGGCACATTACAATAAGTTGCAACAGAGTAAACACTGCCCTAAGACACCACAAAAAATCCATGTGGGGCTTTGCACCCCAAAGGCAATGATTACTATTACACTGGTAAGAATTTCATTAGAGAATGCAGGGTCTCAGAGCAGAGCAAATAATTGCTCTCAGTGATTTGTCCTTATAGGTTGTCTTGCATTTGTAAGTGGGCTGTGTGCATGAGGCAGAAATCTTCTCTGCATTAGCTGTTTATGACAATTTACAATCTTCACATCAAAAACAAAGCAAATGGGAAAAATCAATAGGAAAATTTAATTAATTTTCCCCCATCCTGGCCCAGGCCTGGATGGCATGCCAATAGACATTGAAAGTTAGAAGATCCATTTATTTCCAGGTATAAATTTCACCTGTGACAAATGAGCCACAGTTACTTACATGCAACCCTAAATATATATTATCTGCAGCACCAAATCTCATTCAAAGTACCCAGAGGTATTACCAGCCTGCAGGTGCTTTAACAGACGATCCCCAATCATCAGTTCCACTGAAATGCACTTTTAAAGACTAAAGACATGGATCCATAAATGAGTGACTGAGGGAAGGGAAGCAGGGTCCCCTGGTAAGCAAAAACACAGGCAGCAACCTGTGCTGAATGAGCACCTCACACAAAACACCCTGAGGCTGTCCTGGGGCTGCTGTGCTCCTGTGTGGAGAGTTGTCAAGGTTAGGAGCTCACAACAGGAGTTTCATACATGTGTGGCCCATGCCAAGCCCTCCTGCTTCCATGGAGAAAGAAGGTGACTTCTGCAATCAGAAGACCTCATTCTTAGATTAAATCAGGGATTATCTGAAACTAGGGATAATTGTTTAGATTCTGTAGATCTTCCTCAGCCAGAAAAAGAAAATGGTTTTACTCTAATCCTAGAAGTGCCTGATATTTCCCGCTCACTATTCTACTGGAATTTGTGGTCCCCATGATTATATGGCGGTCATCAGGTATACAAATCCTTTCAAAGACATCTGAAACTACTGAAAAATTGGATATTTTTATGGAATCAAGTAGGACAGACATTCAAGATGATGGGGGAGGAGGGGAAGATATTTCCAAAAAACAAAGCAAAAAAGCTTTACTTTTCACCTCTCCTTTTACTGTTCTGGCCATTCTACTTTCTAAATCTCATACATAAGTATTTCTGAGTCAGCATTCTGCAAAGCTATGCTTTTGTAAATTAAACAGCTATTAAATATAGCTCCAGAAATTAAAATAGCTATTGAGTTCCTCCAAAAACGCCTCCTTAAATGACACTTCAGGAAAACATCATTCACCTTAATGGAGAACCACTGTAATGGAGCAAGAAGCAACTTGGAAGCAGAAGCGAAGACGGGAAGACATGGTTTATATTCCCCCTCATGTTTTCTTAGGATGAAAAACTATCTTTTCATAAGTAGTTCACACACAACCCCAGCCAGGTCCACATAGATTTAGACAGGACTTGGTTCAACCTCTACACTCTTCCCTTGTTTTTATGCTCAAAAAAAGCCCTAGGAAAAAAGTGTGTTTGGCAAAGGTGCATGCACATATATCTTAAGACACAGAGAGAAGTACATTAATGCTGGTGGCTGGGTTGGTTTGTGCATACAGGGGCTGGGAAAGGATCCCTACACTCAAATCTGTTTCCTGAGTCTTCAGTGCAACCTACTGAAGTTTTGCAGCCCTGTTTGAACCCAGAGCTAATTCACAATACACCACAAAATGTAATGATATATTCCATTGCACTGGTATAGTAAAGGCACTGTTTAATACCCTGCCCTTATTTCAGGATTTAAAATATGATGGCCAGAGAGGTGAAAGAGAGGTGTCCTTTTCATGCACAGGCCAGGTCAACCAGGGGAGGTGAAGTGCCTGTTTCTCAGCACCAGCCTGGGTTAATCTGTTCTGTTGGCTTTGATTCTTAGCCTGGATTTACACCAAGAAGTGTTTAAAATCAGTCAAATGTCCAAACAGATTGCAAATGTGACTGGGTTTAAACAACAAAAATGTGTCTACAATATTTTTTTGTGCCCCAGAAGCTCCACACACTGGAAAAAAAAAAAAAAAAAAAAAAAAAAAAAAAAAAAAAAAAAAAGACAGCCTTTTACAGTCTGGATCTTTGTGGCTGATTTATTAGCTTTCCTGTTTTCATCAACATGTTCAAGTTGCTAAAAACCCATCCTGTTAAGCCTAATGTGTCTGGCATTCATCTTCACCTCAGTACCATCTGCAATAACAAGCAACAGATCCCTAATCTACAGCTGTAATTGCTTTCCAGGAGTATCTGCCATTAAAAAAATAAAATAAAACAAAAAGAAAAGCAAAGAATGAGTAGGATGAGCCTGCCTCCAGCTTGGGACAATTCCTTGGTCCTATTTTCATGAATAATCACAGTAAGCTGTTGCACTTTAATTTTTTTATGGGGAGGGTGAAGGGGTTTCTGTTTTAATGAGCTCATAACCTGGCAAATAACCGAGGCTTTTCCAGTTCCTGTGGGATGTATCTGTTCTTTTTATTTCTGCAATAGTGAAATTAAACTGTGAGCACTGGGTAAACAGAAAAGTGTCTTACGATCACCAGCCCTGCTGAAGTTCTTATGCTCAGTGACATTTCCTTTCTACTGCTTCTTCTCCATTCCAGTCTTGTGGAAGCACCACTTTGCTGGCAATAACAGGAGGGAAATGGGCAATTTTTGTTTGTATGCCAGTGAATGAGTAGCTGAAGTGCCATTCACCCCATAACATTCACACCCAGAAATTTTCTTAGAGCTTTCTTCAGAGGACCAAAGCCCTGACCCAGAGCCATGTCTTCCAGAGGGACAGTGCAGGCTGCCAGGGAGGGGGGGTATAAAAGCAAGGTGAGTTATTAAACAACCCCTCCCTCACACTGTCCTGCCTCTAATGACTTCTAAGGCTTCCCATGCCTGATGTGTTTACATCCTTGGTGTCCCTGTGTGAATTTCTGACGTAAATTCGTTGTTTTCCTTCGAGTTTTGTTATCTTCTAGCATCCACTAAACCCTTGGAAAGGCTTCCCCTTTTGTTGGCCTTCACCCTGGTTCCTGTTAGTTCCATTTGAAGGCCCCTTGGCTGTGCACAGAAATGTGTGTCTCTCTCTGAGTCCTTTCTCCTTTCTGTACTTGAGTTGTAGCACAGTTGTGTAGCTTTGGTCAGGCTCAGATGAGCTTCAAGCCTTCCCAGAGGTAGGAATGGCAAGGGAGGGGATGCCAGCTACACCATGGGAGAACCCTGTGAACCCTGAGTTTGTGTCCCACAAGCTGAGAGCTCACAGCTGGCTGAGGAATCACTTCTAAGTAAGAAAATTGCAGGCCTTTGGTCTCATTCACAGATATCCTGCAAACAGAAAAAGGAACTCTACTCTCTGAAAGTATTATGCTGTAAGAAGTTCTGTAAGCAGGTCCATTAGCAACAAACATGTTGGAGGAAGTTATTGTTGTGGTAATTTTATTGACAGAGCTGGAAAATCCCTTTGTATCACTTCTCTCATTCTCTTCACTTTTTGCTTTGCTCTGCACACACCTCTCCTAATTTGGGCTCTCAGGCTAAGGCAAGCAATATAAGAACTGCAATGACTAAAACGGTGTGAAAGAGCTGACAACCAAAAAATCCCTTGGGAGCAATTACTTTAATACTTTTACTTTTTTTTTTTTTT
>WEIU01002592.1:185370-196556 GCA_013389925.1 Aegithalos caudatus | reverse complement strand
TTTTTTTTAATTAAAAAGGCAAGGATTCTGGGAAGGAAAGGTGTGAAAAATATTTAATAGGCAACAGAAGAGCTTCATTTCTAAAACATCAAGAACTCATCCCAGTGGAGCTTGCTGAGATCTTAAGGAACATTATTACATGGGAAAGAATGAATGGAAATCCATCTTAGCCAAATTTGAAAGGGAGCATCAGTACCATTTACCCTCATTTCTGACTTTATCAGCATGAAAGGTACCTGCTGAGATGTGGCTAGATTGCCTTTGAGACATTGCATGAGACATCATGCCTTTAGACATCTGAGTCTAAATAAAAGTGATTGGGGTATTCAGTGCCTTGGCAGATACCTGGGAGTGTGTGTTGCAGCAGGGGTTTTGGCCACACAGAACAGCTGACAAAGTGCAGCACAAAAGAGTTACATTTGAGGTGGGAAACTCCTTACTGTTCCTTTAACAGTATAGGAGCAGAGTGGAACTTGGTAGGTAGAAAACTGCCTTAAAATCAAAGATACTGATTTGGAATAGAACAGAAAATGCTAGTGGCATCTGGTAAACAGCCCGAAACTGGATAGCTAAACTTGGACTGCAACACTTGGGGATAAAATTGGTGACAATGAGTTTACTAACAGGATTGAGAGCAACTTGGATTTTTGAGCACTATGAGATCTGATGAAAAGCACCAGGAGGGAGCCGAGTGTACAATTATTGTTATTATTAAAAGCAGTATTACAACACTGATATTATAAACAAATTGGCAGATGGCAAATGCCTTTCAGTGAAGGCAAAGGCAAAATAATGTGTCTGGTAGCAAGGAGGGAAGCTAATGATTATGTGCTAAATGAAACAGCCATTCAGCATGCTGGTCAGGAAAAAACATTTGGGAGTCATTGTGGAAAAAACATGGAAACCATTAGCCCTGTTGAGAATAGCAGAAAAGGTAAAAGCAAGAGAGGCTGTGTTGTTCCTGCAGGATGCTCTGGTTGGGTGCCATGTTTCTGAGCTCTTCCTGTGTTGTGGATGTGCTCACATTGACCACAAAAGCAGGTGTCCCATTCAGCTGGGCAAGGTGTCCCTGTACCCAAAAGGAGAGTCCCTGCTCCAAGACATTTAGGGTAGAAATCTCAAAAATGCCAGAGGTATTCAAGGGGTAATCCCTGGTTGTCCCACTGGGGGCACTGGGCCCTCTTGGCCATCCAAAGCCAGAGGAAGGAAGCCCTTCTGTCTGCAGCTTTCTGGGAAAGGCAAACCAGCCAAGGCAGCAGCAGGACCAGGCAGAGGGCACAGCTCAGCACCTCCAGGCTCTCTGTGCCCACGGGGTGAGAGGGCAGGATGCTCTCACACCACCCCTGACAGGAGGTTGAGGTCACATTGCCATGACCTGAGCTCACACCTCCCAGAGCCACATGGACCTGCTTTGCCTGGATAGAAGCTTCCTTTCTGAGCCAAGCCTGTTTAAAGAGGTGAGTGAAGCTCCTCTCCATACCCTCAGTGGAAAGCAGGACACAGGGCTGAAGCAGGACAGGAAGGAGGCAACAGGGAAGGAATCCAAAAGTTGATTTTAACTGTGTGACGGGGATTATCTTCACAGCATTCAAAGGGCACAAACCAGGGCTTCATTTGTTATAGTATGACACAACTGCTCCAGCTCTAGCTGCCCACAACTTCCCCCACTTCAGCAGCAATTTCTGTCAAGCCTTTCTGACTGCCAGGGCCAGACCCAAGCCATTAGCACAGAGGTGGATGGCTTTTGCTTGCTTTTCTCCTGATCCTTTTTTTTTTCCAAGTGGGCTCTACTGCTAAACTCTGAGAGTGCTTTGCTCATTTAAAAACAGAAAGGTCTGAGTCCAGTCATCTTTTAGTGACTCGCTTGTAGCCAGTTTTCCCACAAAAATAAGCAAACTGGGGAAAGGAGTCAGAGCCTAAGCCCTTTATGGGAGATTGATTGTAAAGCTGGTGGCAACATGACAAGCTGATTTGTGGTGGCTCCTCAGAGCTTGTTTGAACTGTAAACCTCAGCCACATTTATTTATTGTTTCAATACAGGTTTGTCACAACCAGTCTGAACATAAATGTTGCTATCTCATGGCCTGACCATGGAATGCCAGGCACGGGGAGGGCACAGGTATGTGTCTGTGTGTGGGTATGTGTGCATTCATGTGTCTGAGACACACTGTGCATGCCCTCCCACCCCCAGTTATCCTCTTCTCTGCTCCAGTGCCTGCTGGATCGGGAGCTTGGCTTGCTGCCACACTTGGTGATGCCACAGCTTTCCATGACAGCACCAGCCTGAGGCTTCATGGCTCCTTCACAGTGACCTGGACCCCTTTGCCAGGCTTGGTTCCCCTTACTGTCATCTTTTCCAATGATAGCTGCAGCAGCTGTTTCTTCTTCCTCCATGGCATGTGGGTTGCCAGAAAGCCTGAGGGGCCCACCAGCCAATTTCCATACTTGGATCTAGGTCTGTATCTGCATCATATTTTCTTGAAACAGTAGTCACATAGTGGGTCTCTCTGCCTTCTACACAAAGAGGATTTAATGTCTACCTCAGCAGCAACTGAGCTCATCTGCTATAACATGAAGTTGTAAGAAGGATTGGCTCTTCTCTCATTGATGTAATCACTTCAGAGTAGTTGATATGTCCTGTACACAGCTTATGGTGTAGAGTTTTATGGCATATTCCTGCACCTCCATATAAGTCTAAACTGGTCATAAAAGATAATCACTTACTGAAGAAAAATATATTAACATTGCTGAAACTAGGACACAAAGCCATTTTCATGGCAACGAATAAATAAATGCCTTGGCAGACATCCTACATTTTTTGCACAGAAAAATGCAGATAAAAGGGGAAATGCTATACCTTTCCACCACTCTTTCTTGTCTTTTACTCTGACCTTTTTCTCTTTCCTTTCTTCCCTCATCACATGTGATCAGAACCATAATATTAATAATGCTAAAAGTACTCCAAGCCTGTTGCTGGCACCAAAACCCCCTGGATTCACAGGCTAAACATTCTGTGGCAGTCTTCACAGACTCCAGTGGCAGTCTTGGAAATTTTTTTTGCCATTTTTCTTAGAGGCATCAGCCCACTAGGAAAATTAATAATGTTGAGAAGCAGGACTGTGCTGTACCTACCTCAAGTACCAGAAAGCAGCACTGAGGCAGACTCTGCTGCTGAGTAAAACTTGTCTAGACATAAAATTAGATTGGGTTAAAAAGACTTCTGTATTTCTGCTCTCTTCTGTTTATATGGCTCATATCAACACAGTATTTTAGTATGTGATGTCTATTTATATATTTAACAGTTGTTAAACTGCTGTGCAAAGCACTGTCTGGATATTTTTATTTTAGTTTAAAAGTGAGTCAAAATACAGTTATATGTGTAGCATGATATAAGACTACCAGGGTTCTCCAGTGCAAAAGGCAAAATCTAAAACTACTTGTTGAGAAAAGTGGATGTTCTTCTTCTAGAAGTGTTCAAGGCCAGGTTTGATGAGGCTTTGGGCACCTGGTCTAGTGGGAGGCATCCCTATTCATGGCAGGAAGGTTGGAACTAGGGAACCTCTCTCTTTCAGGGCCCTTCCAACCCAAGCCATTTTATGGCTCTTACACAGATCCACCTTGCCCATAGCCACGAGGTCCTCCCTTCATCTGAATTATGCATCCCACAAGGAGTCCTTCACAGTAGGACAGGATTATAAACACTTGCAGGGTAATTTCCAGCAAGGCTACAGTAGGAACAAATTTGCCAGAGCTGGAAAAATGAATCTGTCATCACAAGATCAGTACTTGCAAGTAAAAGTGTTCAAGTTTGGCTTATGAAATTGTTTGCTTTGGCTTCAAGTCTGTCACTTTTAATGGATATTTTGTATTTCAGAAGCATAGAAGTGAAGGAGTGTGTACTTCCACCAATATTTCAACAACCTCTGGCTTTGGAAATATCTCAAACAGCCCATCTCTCCACTTTTTTTGCTGTTCATACGTTAAAAATGGCATGATCTCTGCTATTTCAACAGGTGGCTTCTCAGTGTAAAGTGCTCCACATGCAGCACAGGTCTGTGTTGTGCTCCCACAGTCAGGCACCTCCATGAGAAAAGAAAGCTCAGCTCTCACGCAGTAACCTTGACAGTGCAATCCAACAGTAAAGTTTTGAAAAAATGGTGCCAAGCAAATGGATCCACACTGGAAACAAAAAACAAATACAGCAGCTGAAAGCCGGATTCGTTTCACATGCCTGAGTAAGAACAAACTCAATCTGTCAGTCAGCAAAGGGCAGCTACGAGGAATTGTCTCTCAGGACCTCCACACTCTGCCATGGATGAGAATGTTTTACCTCAGTCAAGCATGGGATGACTATGGATTTTCATATATCGTTCCCAGGTAGTTAGAGAAAATTAAATCCACCACAAGATTCATAATAAAAAGTAAGTATGTATCCCTTCATCATCACTACCTGTCCCAGGTAACACCATCTCATTCATAATTACAATCATAGGGTTATTGCCCCAGATGAAACTTCTTCAATATCCTCTGAGGTATTTCAGATGAATCTCACTCTTCAAGCAACAAAATAAATCTGAAAGAAAAAAAAATTGTTCCCAGAAATACTCATTTACAGAAGGTACCTCCTGCCTTGTAGCAAGGCTGTTTTGAGGGAAGCAGTTCAGCTTTCTGTCAGAGGCAGTCTCCAATCCACATTTTGAAGGCATTAACTCCACCCTAGCTGAATCCAAGACAATGACTTTGGGCACCAAATGCCTCTGAATCACTTCTTGCTCACACCTAGCCAGTACCAAGGCAAAAGCTTTCATTGCACTGGAGATGAGCTTAGAAAAGCCAAAGCTGAAAATAATTCAACATTCCAATGCAACAGCAGATTAAATAATTGCTCAAGAAAATGCGTGCAGGGCCCATTATTGGTACACAGGAACATTTCAGGAATATTTTAGTCAACTGCCTTCAAAAAAAAAAAAAGACAACTATAGATGAAAAATACCCACTTAGCATTTCTTTCCTACAAGGAGCAGCCTAGGCTTTCATTTTACTCATTTTTCTGATTACTATTCCACACCATCCTTTTAAAACAATGCCATTCAAGGAATCCTACCTTCTATGCTTTGTGCAAACTGCCTTTAAAATACTTTATCATGCTTAAATTTCTTTTTGAAGGGTCAAAAATTGATTAAACAAACTCAGTCTTTTTTTTTTTTTTTTTTCTACCTTCAGGCTTAATGCTATCGCTTTTTCTTTTTGCCCTGATTTTTTTTCTGCCTCATGGCTATAGAAATAATAGAACTGGCAAAAAAAAAAAAAATGGGGACAAATTTAAGCCTAAATAAACCTTGTTCATGATACATCAGATCAGTGAGACTTAGGCCTGGGATTGAGACTTCAGCAGAAAACCCCTGATTTTAATTACTGCCTTTCACAGGACAGATCTTGACACAGGCTTCCATCACTGCCAGCTCCAGGGTTGCTGGCTTGGGTGAGTCTCACCACAAGGGCAGAGGTCCACACAAAGCACAGACCTCCACAGTAGGTTTGCCTCAACCTTTACAAAGGGAAGGAAAGAGTTCTCAGTGTTTCTTAGGACTGGTCTTTATGTGCTCAGTTTGAACAATGGGATCTTGGTGAGGTTGCCCTGAGGGCTGGGTCAGTTCCCACTTAACCACATTGTGCTATCAACCAGCACTTGTACTGGACTAAAAAGAGCAGGGGCTACACTGAAATTTGGCCCGGGAGGGACAATGAGGGTTCAATTTGAAGGGGCACTGACCAAAGGAGACCTAGACAGCTCTCAAGGCTTCAGCAGCCCATCAGCTCCTGAACCCCACCGTTCATGAGGATGGACAGCCACCGTGCTGGGATCCATGCACTGCCAGGTTCTTCTGGCCTGCAGCTGCACCAGCAGCAGCCAAGGGGAACCCTAAAATAGTGCCTTGCAAATTTGAGTGGGAAGATGGAAAGGGAAAGTCTGATTACTTTCAAGGCAAACAGCCCTCTGATATCAAATTCCCAACCTCACGGCCGCAGTCCGCTGGTCTCTGGGGTTCAGTGTGACCCCAGGGAGGGTGGGGAGCAAGTCACTAAATGGTGCATGGTGACCCAGCAGTGCTGCCTGCGTGGAGAGCAGCTCCTTTCTAATGACAAGGCTGTGGGCCAGGCCTGGGGCTCATCCATGGAAGCGTGGAGTGCTCCAGTGACACGAGCTGGCGTCGGAGCTCATGCATTTCAGAAACACACTAAATAAATAAGCGGACCCAGGATCAGTAACCACTGCTCCTGTAGGAAATCTGTGCAATGAAAAAGTCATCAGCCATGCCTTTTTTTATCCATTCCTCTCATTCCTCAACTTGAATTTCTTTCCATGCTGTGCTTTCCCACTCCTCAGCCCCCCGCCTTCAAATGTCTGTTTCCTTCAGAGCTGCAATATTGGCCACCAGCAAGGAAGAAAAAGCTGATAAAAGATGATACACCACTCTCATTATTCCACAGTTTTCTCTAGGCAGATTTAGAAAGGTCCCGAATGCAAAGAGAAATTAAATCAGCAGGTAGGAAGACAGATGCAAAGTGAAATTCAAGATGCTGAAAAGCTGCTTTTCTCCAGAGGTCCTACTCTTCCCTCTGTCCGGAAGACAGGAAAGAGCAGACTGTTCATGACAGAGGAGAGAAAACTTCTGGGGGTCTTTAGGGGGAACTCAATCAAAAAAATTATTTTCCCACAGACCAGAGCTGAACAAAGCTTAATGGCTTTTTCCTGATTGAGGAATAAACTGACTATTAATTTATGACTTGAAGTGTATATAACAACCTTCCAAATGTTTTCCAGTTCTGCAGATACCGATGCCCATGTCTTTTCTGTTTGGGTTTGGTTCTCGCCAGCTAATTTAGCTAATGGGCTAAATATTCCGCATGAAGCTGCAACTTTTAAAAAAAAAATTAGATTTTAAAATGGCTGATTAAAAACAAGAGCCAGCATAATGTTATATATGTGTGCCTAGAGAAGCACATGTATTAGAGATAAAGTATAAGCACATGGCAGGCTGGAGGGAGGGTGCTGGCACCGGGAAGGCAAGGGCGGCTGTGCAGGTCCTTGGTGAGGGGACAATCCTGTGCGGGTGAGCAGTGACAGTGCAGAGGGGCTGCTGGGTGATGCCAGCACGCATGACATCGCTGCCTGGACATCCTGCTCACTGGACTTCTGCGGAACTGACAAGCGGCTCTGAATCTTAGTTTGTTTAAACGAAAGCCGACGTTTCATCAGCAATGAGGGGCAGGCTAAATTACTCACTGGGCCGGCGAGTGTGTGCCCTGAGATTACGGGCTGAGCCTGAGAAACTGAGCCCCGCGGCACCCTGGTTTGTATGCGCCCCTTGTTTGGGTAGACGGGGTAAATTGTAAAATGAGATGGCAATATTAGCATCTTTCCTTGGCTTCCTCTGCCGAAGGAAAACTGCAGAGGGAACACTGTTCAAGCATTTCCTTTATGCTCGTAAGTAAATCGTGAAGCATCAGGGAATGAGACAGGTTTATGGCTTTCCAGTGAAATGCGATACAACTCGCAGACACTGAATGATTTCACAGTTACCTTTCCAAGTGCGGCAAATAGAACAACAAGGGGGGGAAACCTCAATACCGTTTGCTTCTTGCTGTTGAGAGCTGGCAATGAGGTTGCGGGAGAAAATAACTTTTGTGACTTCCGAGCCGACTGCCTATGGACAGAAATACCGGCAGTAATGAAGCCACGGAACATTTAAAGCAATTTATTAGAGGATTGGGATCAAAAGACTGAGCGCCGCCACTAATAGTTTAAAAAAAAAAAATAAAAAAATAAAAAAAAAAAAAAATCATGCGATCACTGCTGTTTCAAAGTCAGGACCGCGGGTGAGGTTTATATTTTCTTGATACCTTTGCTACCCCCCGCCCGTCCCGTGTGCTGCTGCAGCGTTGTGGAAGAATTAAACTGTTTTCCCCAAGCAGTCCGTGCCCGCGGAGGGGAGGGGAGGTGCAGACCCGGGGGAGAGCGAAGCCACCACGGGCGGGTCTCTACCTTGTCCCTGGGCAGAGCCCGGCTGCCCGCTCCCGGACCTCCCCCTCCCCGCCCGCCCTAATATCATCCCTCTTCCAGGCGGAGACTTCTACGCCCCTTACACCTCTGAGGCTATAAAGACGGTCGGAATACAATAAAATACATAAATTCGCCTCTTTTCTCGCACCGCCCCCACCTGGGCCTGTGGGAAGAGGGGAAAGGTGAAGCAACTTTCCACGATCATCCACTTTAGAACGCGAGTGGACTCCCCCGTGTTCTCCTCTCGGGGTTCTCCCGGGCGATAACTCCCACGAGTCCCGCTCCAAATGCCACTGTGTGGTGCCTTTCATTCTTTCCCAGCTCAGCATCCCACCCCAGCGCCCCCGAGTTTCAGGTTTGGGAGAGGTTCCCGCACCGACTCCTTCAGCAAGGGAGAAGAGGGAGGGACCGAGGGGGAGTCCGGAGGGCCAGCGGGCACCCTCCGGCTTGGCAGCCCGGCGGCATCTCCGAGCCCGGCGGCATCTCCGAGCCCGGCTCCTCTCGGCGAGCATCGCGCTTTTCATTCGCCTCCGCCCGCTGCAACCTTTATGGCTAAACAAGTTCACAGTTTACACACAGTAAAACGTCGATATTGTGCTTAATGGTTGCGGTGGAAAGGGTCTTCGCAGGGATCCTCATAAAACCCGTCTATTTAGTTTCGAGCATTTTCTTGTAATCAATAAAAGTTGTCTGTTATCTCCCGGCGCATTTAGCGGGGAAGTTTATTGCCTGCCGGGCGGATTAAGGGCGAGACAGGAGTGCACCATACATGGAAGGGACTCCCGAGTCCCTAGATCCGAGCCTCGGATTCATAAAATATAGCCATCCATTACGTTGCCGATATCTGGAGCCAGCAAATATATACAGACCATAAATTGTCGCCGGCGGGGTGCGGGCCGGCCGCGGGCNGCATGCTTTTAAAATCATCACCGCTAACTAGGGCTGGGGAGGAGGGGGGTGGGTCCTGGGGGCTTCAGGGGGCAAAAGTTTCCATGCAGATAATGATTATGGATGGTGGGATTTATGGGGAAGGGTGGGCGCACAAATAAACACGTCTACTGTAGCCGGAGAGAGGAGCCCGATCCGGCCGGGTGGGTTGCGGGGGCGAGGGACGGCAAGGCTCGGAGCAATCCACAGCTCCGCGGAAGGCGTCAGGACCTTTCCCACCTCCACCCCACCCCGGACAACATTCCCAAAGGCTTGAGGATAAAGTAGAGGACTCCTCCTCCTCACACACCCGCGGCTAACCCGCCACGGCTGCGGTCACAGACACTGGTGGGTGCGGGAGGGAGGGAACTCTCCGGGAATGGGGAAGGGGCCACATGGGCCAGGCGATCCACATTAAGGTTTGTCCTTGGAAATACAATGCTGTGAAGCGAACGGTGGTGGATGTATTAAGTTCTAGAGAACTGAAGAACTACAGTAAAAAGGGAAGCCGTGCAGAGCCAAGCCCGAGCGAGAACCAAGCTCCACATCCTCCCTGTTACACCGCTAGTAAAAACACTCCCGGGCCGTGCTGAAGGGCTGTAGCCATAAGAACGGGCTGTTGTATCAGCTGCAGATTAACCCATTTTCTCCTCATCGACAGCCCATGTTTGTAGATAAGGCTCACGCTGCTTCATCAAGTCATCTTATCGTCACTGTCCTGGGCACCTCTGTTAAGATCCAGACAGGTCTCGTTACGGCCAGGAATTAAATATGCCTGTAATAGTGGCACCTTTGCCGAAAAGGTCTTTTAAAGCCATTGATACCCTCGCACAGTCCAGTCGGGTATTTATACAGGCAGGTATTTGCAATGGATTGCTTTTACATATAAATATACGCGTGTGTACGGACATGCCCATACTCCAACACTTACGTACAGATATCTGAAATAGAGAATTCCAACATATTGTACTGGCGTTAAAATAATGATGATAATAGAAAAGCTCGAATGGATTGTTTGTAAAACACAGTCTGTGATTCCCTCGAGCTATTTTTCATCTCCAACTACATGTTTTGTTTATGTGGTGACAAAGGACAATGACAAGGCTTAGGGCCAGGTCTTGGGCTCGTCCATGGAAGTGTGGAGCGCTCTAGCGACGCGGGCCAGCCTGGGAGCTCACGCATTTTAGAATTGTACTGGGATGTTTTCCGGGAGACGGACCGGTTCCATGCCGCATCCCACCCTGCTTCTTCTTGCATTCCATGGCTACCTCCAGGCACGGGCGCGGGGGTCGGGTGGAGCTGGGGGGGTCTGCCCCAGCCCCGCACGGGGCAGAGCCCTTTGCAGCCCGGCTAAAACGGGCCAAGGCCGGGCAGGCTCCGGGTTAGGGGGCGAGGGGGACCGGAGTGCCTCTTCATTTCGTATCTGACCCTTCTCCTCGGCGCCGACACCAGGGTACAGCCCGCGGGGTGGTTCAGAAAAGCCCGGTGACCACGGTGCCGTGAGGAGGATAAAATCCCCGCTCGGCGTGATTTATCAGCCGTGTCTGACCCCTGAATATTTGACTTACACGGCTGGTGACACATTAGCCGGGAAACGAGGCCGGCGTGATTTGTGTGTGTCTGTGAGAGTGTGTCTCTTCCCCACCGACCCCTCTTTTGGGCTGCTGGGCAAGAAACCCCCAGCCTCTCTGTTCTTTCCAGCACCCCATCCTTTCATCACCCCCAGGCTGCCATGCAGGTGACCGACCAAGCAGACAGGGGTGGTCCCGAGCAGCCTCCTCCTTTCATGGCCGAGGAAAGGAACGGATCATGGCGAGGAGGCGGGAAGGGCAGGCAATGGCACGAAGGCCGGGAGAGATGCCTGGGACCAGGCATAACTGGAGGGGTGTGATGGCTAGAAACCTTTGATTTGGGGTTTGCCCGGAGAACGGGGGTGGAGGAGGGTGGCCCGGGTTTTTTAAGGCAAGCAGAAATTTGATTATAGCGTATGGCAGAGCTCTGTGATTTGCGGTGAGCGGATTTCATTAGCTACGGCCGTCTGAGTCTCGGAAAAGCTGCTCAGAGCCGCGGGGCCGGGAACGAAGCTGACCCCGAGGGTGGGTGGCGAAAGGGGCTCGGCTCTGGCGCCGGTTCTCTGGGCCGGGAGAGCCGCGGCGGCTCCGGGCTGCTGCGGGAACGTGGCTGGCACGGCCGG